>JARQOD010000387.1:0-159015 GCA_033576555.1 Oophaga sylvatica
GGGCATATGTTTTCACCCCCATTTTGTACTTTCAATAGGGGGGCTCTTCTGGGGTTCCTGAGGGGGAACGATTTTCGTCGTCACTTGCTTCAGTGTGGAGAGGAGTGCTGAATAATCTGAGTACTATGGGGAACCGATACAAACGTATGGCTGATAGAAGAGAGTGTCTGGTCCGGACCTAAGTGTGAACGATCTGGTATGGTTGTCTACCAAAATATAAAACTTAAGGTTCCCTCCTGGAAACGGGGTCCCAGGTTCATCAGGCCATACAAGATCAGTTCTATAATTAATCCGGTGGCATTCCGTCTTGACCTCCCTCCTACATTTACAATTCACAATGGTTCCACAGATCATTGCTTAAGAGGTATGTGGCGCCGGTGATACCTTCACCTTTACCTCCTCCTCCTGTGGTGGTCAATGGTAACTTGGAGTTTCAGGTGTCGAGAATCATCGATTCACGTCTGAATCACCGGTCCCTTCATACCTGGTTCATTGGAGGGGTATGGTCCTGAGGAGAGGACGTGGTTCCTGCGTCGGATATTAACGCAGACCGATTAATTCGGGCCTTCCACACTACTCACCCAGATAAACCCGGCCCTGAGGGTCCAGAGGCCCCTCGTAGAAGGGGGGGTACTGTCACGGGTGTGTCGCTACGAAGATCGTTACGATTGCACAGCCTGACTTCTCACAGCTGATTTCTGGTGCTGGGTGTCATGTATAGTGTACAGTTCCTATAGCGTCTTGTGCTTGGGTGCGAGGAAAACACATGAGACATAGGTTGATATGAAATGACTTGTATTACTTCATACAAGCATGCAGAAAAGGTCACACAGTTTGCAGGAACAGAGGCAGGAGAACACAGCAGGCCAGAGTAACTTCAAGCTCTACAATAACTCTCCAAGCAGGTTCAGGATCTCTTCTCTGTACCGTAATTCCTCTGCAAACATGGATTCACCAGACAGCAGGTTTCCAAAGTCCAAAAGTGTTCCAAAGTTCCTCAGTAGGAAATAGCTGGAGTCCAAAATCCTAGGTTTCCAGGAGTCAGGTCACAGGCTGACTGAGGCTTGATTCAGGAGCACTGATTGTTCAGCTGAGGCTGCTTAAGAAGCAAGAGGGAGAGAATCAGGGCGGGAACATGAAAACTGGAAACTCCATATTAACTGAGGGCAAGAGCTGCAGAAAGACAGAAAGCAAAATGGCCGACGGAAAACTGAGTTTCAAGGAACATGTCAAAAGAGACAAAGAACCTTACATACTCCCCCTTAAGGACAACCTCCGTTGACCTCAGACCAGGCTTGTCAGGTACCTCTGATGAAACTGGCGGAGCAGGCGAGAGCATTTACATTATTGACTGGTTCCCATGAGTTGTCCTCCACTGGGTAGCCCTGCCATTTAATCAAATATTGCAACTGATTTCTGTACAACCTGGAATCTAGAATCCTTTCCACCATAAATTTCTTCCTGACCATCGACCAGCACTGGGTCAGGGCAAGGAGAAGAGCGTCCAGGAAACGTATTGGGTGTTGCAGCCTTTAGTAGGGATACATGAAAGACAGGATGGATTCTCATAGTTCTGGGCAGTTGAAGACGACAAGCAACAGCACTTATAATCTTACTGATCTTATAAGGTCCAATGTACTTATGTCCCAATTTAGACGATGGAATCTTTATTTTAAGATTTCTGGTTGACAGCCAGACCAAATCTCCTACCTTGAAAGCTGGTGCAGGTTTACAAAATTTATCTGCTGCTTTCTTGTACCTTTCCTGAGCCAATTCTAGATTTTCCTTTAGAAGATCCATATTCTTTTGTAAAGAAGTGATTCTTTCAGCCACTGCCGGCAAGGGCGTATCTATGGGAAATCGAGGAAGAATGTTAGGATGATAACCTAGATTGGAGTAAAAAGAGACTGCTTAGTGGAGGCGCTCTGAGAGTTATTATAAGAGAACTCAGCCAGTGGAAGTAGATCCACCCAATCATCTTGTAGGTGGCAGATAAAGCAGCGGAGATACTGCTCCAGGGTCTGATTGGTTCGTTCTGTCTGTCCATTAGTCTGGGGATGAAAAGCAGAAGAAAGGTTTACTTTAATGTCCAATGCGGCACAGAAAATTTTGCCAAAACCTTGAAGTGAATTGCACCCCTCGATCCGAAATGACCTCATCCGGTACTCCATGTAAGCGAAACACATTCTAATCATCAAGTCTGATGTCTGTTTTGCAGTGGGTAAGCCGACACAAGGATAAAATGAGCTGCCTTTGTTAGACGGTCAACCACCACTAGAATGGTGTTCTTCCCTTGAGAGGTTGGTAACTCCACAATGAAGTCCATAGAAATGGATCCCCACGGGCGGGACGGGTGGGAAGAGGTTGTAACAGACCAGTTGGTGAGGAGCGAGGTGTTTTGCATCTTGCACAGACTTCACATGAAGTGACATAGTTTAAAACATCTTTCCTGTAAGTGGGCCACCAAAAGAAACGAGAAAGAAATTCTTGTGTCTTTAGAATTCCCCTATGCCCGGCTATCTTGGAATCGTGGATGAGTTGCAATACTCTCAATCTGACTGTTTCAGGTATATACAGACGTTGTCCCTGAATCCACACACCATTCTTAAGACAAGACTTACGTCCCTTGGGGTTGAGCCAACAAAGAATCCGCATGGTATGCTTCCTTGATGTCCTAAGTAGGTCTTGATTATGAATCACTCCCAGGAATCTAGAGTCAGAAGAATAGTCTTAGGAGGAGTAAGTGGACGTGTCTCTGCTGAATGAATCCTAGAGAGTGCATCAGCCTTTCCATTGCGCGATCCTGGTCTATAAGAAATGACAAAATTAAATTGGTTTAGGAAAAGATTCCAGCGAGCCTGGCGAGGAGTCAGGCACTTAGCCGACCTGATAAATTCAAGGTTACGATGGTCTGTCAGGACGACTATTTGCTGTGCAGCTCCTGAAGAAGGTGTCTCCATTCCTTGAAGGCGGCAATAATGGCCAACAATTCTCTATTGCCCACATCGTAGTTCCTCTCAGCCGAAGACAACTGCTGGGAAAAGAAGGCACAGGATGCAAGACATTCTTCTCACCTGTTCTCTGAGAGAGTATAGCTCCAACGGCACAGTCTGAAGCATCCACCTCTATTATGAAGGCAAGCTCGGGGTTGGGATGTACTAAGATAGGTGCGGTGGTAAATTTGTCCTTTAAACAGGAAAATGCTTCCTGAGCTTGCGGGGTCCAGGAGAACCTAGACTGTTTCCGGGTAAGTTGGGTGATAGGTGACACTACCTCAGAGAAATTCCTAATGAAACGTCTATAGAAGTTGGCAAACCCGATGAAGCGCTGCACCTCCTTCACATTTCTAGGAATTGGCCAATCCTTGATGGCTTGGTCTTGCTTCCATCCATACTAATCCCTTGCGTAGATAGTACATACCCCAGAAATTGAATTTCGGTCCTATGGAATTCACACTTTTCAAGTTTGATGTAGAGATGGTTTTGTCTTAGGCGTTCTAAGACCATTCTCACATGTCCATGATGTTCCTCTGTGGAGTTAGAAAAAATTAGAATATCATCCAGATAAATCACCACAAATGTATCTAGAGATCCCTGAAGATGTCATTCACCAAGTGTTGGAAAGTGGCTGGGCGGTACTCAGACCAAAAGGCATAACTAGATATTCGAAGTGTCCATAGCGTGACCTGAATGCAGTCTTCCATTCATCCCCAGGTCTAATACGGACCAAGTTATAGGCCCCACGGAGATCCAGTTTAGAGAAAATTTTGGCGTGCCGCACTCTCTCCAACAACTCAGGGATTAAAGGCAATGGATAACGGTTTCTAATAGTAACCTTATTGAGTTCCCTATAGTCTATGCAGGGTCTCAGAGATCCATCTTTCTTCTTCACAAAGAAGATGGGTGCACCTGCGGAGATGAAGAGGGGCGTATGAAGCCTTTGGCTAGATTTTCATCTATGTAGTCCTCAAAACTTTTAGCTCGGGCCCCGCTAGGGGTAGATCTTACCAAAAGGTATCTCGGCTCCAGCAATAATTCGATTGGACAATCATATGGACGGTGAGGAGGAAGCTGATCAGCGTTCTTCTTGTCACATAAATCCACATAGTCCTGGTATACAGCTGGTAGTTCAGGGACTGACATGGTTCCTTTAGGAACAAAGCAAGCTGAAACTCCTTGACTCATCTGTTTCTCCGGAAAGTGTAATTCCTTCGTCTCCCAGTTAATCGTAGGATTCTGCGCCTGCAGCCATGGTAGCCCTAGAATAATGGAAAGTGGGGAGAAGAGATAAGCATAAAAGACATTTTCTCCTGATGATCTTTACCCATAAGGACCCTCAAAGGCTCTGTTTCCTGATCCACTGGTCCAGAGGTCAGCAGGGAGCCATCCACAGTCTCCATCTGTACTGGAGTAGCCTTCTTCACTCTACGTATCCCCTGTTTCAGAGCAAAGGAGATATCCATAAAATTTCCACTTGCTCCTGAGTCGATCATAGCAGAGCTAGACACCCAGACTGAGTCCACCCAGAGTTTGATGGAAAGGAAGCAATGAGAATTATTTCTTTTACAACTCAGCTGGGACACCGCTGAGGAAACTTGAAAAATTGCAGAGTTTATACCGTCATTGTCCCCAGAACTAACAGAGTTTAAGTCCGAAAAATCAAGATCTCTTGCAGCAGATCTCTCTGGAGTCTGAGGCTCGGACATGACAGAGCTCCTCTCGCAACACTCACAGTGAATGACTGCTGCAGTAGTCTTACGAGAACGGCTGGGGCAGTTTATAATGAAGTGCCCTGACTTACCACAGTAAAAACATAGATTTTCCTTTATACGATGTTCTTTGCGTGCATCACTAACCCGTCTTTGTAAAGAGTCCACCTGCATGGGTTCAGGTTCTGGTTCCCTTGTGATCCTACTCAAAGGTTCCTTAGCTGAGGAGGGAGGTAGGAAAAGGTTAGTGCGATTATTTTCGAACCATCTCTCTTGTCTGCGTTCAGTCAGACGAGCATCAATACGGATACAATAGTTAATAAAGTCACCTAACGCAGTGGGAGGGTCGGCACGAGCAAGTTCATCCTTAACCCCTTCACCCCCAAGGGTGGTTTGCACGTTAATGACCGGGACAATTTTTACAATTCTGACCACTGTCTCTTTATGAGGTTATAACTCCGGAACGCTTCAACGGATCTTCGCGATTCTGAGATTGTTTTCTCGTGACATATTGTACTTCATGTTAGTGGTAAAATTTCTTCCATATAACTTGCGTTTATTTTTGAAAAAAACGCAAAAATGGCGAAAA
Organism: Oophaga sylvatica; assembly: GCA_033576555.1. Lineage (NCBI taxonomy): Eukaryota > Metazoa > Chordata > Amphibia > Anura > Dendrobatidae > Oophaga > Oophaga sylvatica. The sequence goes on from JARQOD010000387.1 coordinate 5,298, forward strand.
TTTTGAAAATTTTGCAATTTTCAAACTTTGAATTTTTATTCCCTTAAAACAGAGAAATATGTCACACACAAAATAGTTAAGAAATAACATTTCCCACATGTCTACTTTACATCAGCACAATTTTGGAATCAAAATTTTTTTTTGTTAGGAAGTTATAAGGGTTAAAAGTTGACCAGCGATTTCTCATTTTTACAACAAAATTTACAAAGCCATTTTTTTTAGGGACCACCTCTCATTTGAAGTCACTTTGAGGGGTCTACATGACAGAAAATACCCAAAAGTGACACCATTCTAAAAACTGCACCCCTCAAGGTACTCAAAACCACATTCAAGAAGTTTATTAACCCTTCAGGTGCTTCACAGGAACTAAAGCAACGTGGAAGGAAAAAATGAATATTTAACTTTTTAGCCACAAAAATGATCTTTTACAAACTTTTTTTTTATTTTCACAAGGGTAAAAGGAGAAAATGGACAGATAAGGTTGTTATGCAATTTCTCCTGAGTACGCCAATACCCCATATGTGGGGGAAAACCACTGTTTGGGCACACGGCAGAGCTCGTAAGGGAAGGAGCGCCGTTTGACTTTTTCAAACTAAAATTGGCTGGAGTTGAGATTGGACGCCATGTCGCGCTTGGAGAACCTCTGATGCGCCTAAACAGTGGAAACCCCCACAAGTGACACCATTTTGGAAACTAGACCCCCTAAGGTACTTATCTAGATCTGTTGTGAGCACTTTGAACCCCCAAGTGTTTCACAAAAGTTTATAATGCCTGGGTGTGAAAAAAAAAAAAAATTTTCCACAAAAATGATTTTTTAGTCCTAAATTTTTGAATTTTCCCAAGGAAATTGGACCCCAAAAGTTGTTGTCCAATTTGTCCTGAGTACGCTGATACCCCATATGTGGGGGTGGAAAACTGTTTGGGCGCACGGCAGGGCTTGGAAAGGAAGTAGTAACGTTTTGGAATGCAGACGTTGATGGGGGTCATGTTCCGTTTGCAGTGCCCCAGATGAGCCTAAACAGTGGAAATCCCCACAAGTGACCCCATTTTGGAAACTAACCCCCTAAGGAACTTATCTAGATCTTTGGTGAGCACTTTGAACCCCCAAGTGCTTCACACAAGTTATAATGCCCGGGCATGAAAATAAAAAATCCTATTTTTTCCCACAAAAATTATCTTTTAGTCACTAATTTTTTATTTTCCCAAGGGTATCAGGAGAAATTGGACCACATAAGTTGTTGTCCAATTTGTCCTGAGTACGCTGATGCCCCATATGTGGGGGGGAACCACTGTTTGGGCGCACGGCAGAGCTCGGAAGGGAAGGAGCACCATTTGACTTTTTCCAACCAAAATTGGCTGGAATTGAGATTGGATGCCATGTTGCATTTGGAGAGCCCCTGATGTGCCTAAACAGTGGAAACCCCCCACAAATGACCCCATTTGGGAAACTAGACCCCCTAAGGAACTTATCTAGATCTTTGGTGAGCAATTTGAACCCTCAAGTGCTTCACACAAGTTTATAACGTAGAGCCGTAAAATTTAAAAATCATATTTTTTCCACAAAAATGATCTTTTCCACCCGAATTTTTATTTTTCCAAGGGTAACAAGACTCCAAAAGTTATTGTGCAATTTGTCCTGAGTACACTGATACCCCATATGTGGGGTATACCACTGTTTGGGTGCATGGCAGAGTTTGGAAGGGAAGGAGCGCCGTCTCACTTTTTCAACGCAGAATTGGCTGGACGCCATGTCGTGTTTGGAGAGCTCCTGATCTGCCTAAACAGTGGAAACCCCCCACAAATGACACCATTTTGGAAACTAGACCCCTCAAGGAACTTATCTAGATGTGTGGTGAGAACTTTGAACCCCAGGTGTTTCACTAAAGTTTATAACGTACAGCCTTAAAATAAAAAATCCTTTTTTTTTTTTACAAAAATGATTTTTTCGCCCCCAATATTTTATTTTCACAAGGGTAACAGAAGAAATTGGAACCCAAAAGTTTGTTGTCCAATTTGTCCTGAGTACGCTGATACCCAATATGTAGGAGAAAACTACTGTATGGGTGCACGTCAGGGCTCGGAAGGGAAGTAGTGACGTTTTGGATTGCAGACTTTGATGGAATGGTCTGGGGGCGTCATGTCGCATTTGGAGAGCCCCTGATACGCCTAAACAGTGGAAACCCCCCACAAGTGACCCCATTTTGGAAAATAGACCCCACAAGGAACTTATCTAGATGTGTGGTGAGCACTTTGAACCCCGAAGTGCTTCACAGAAGTTTATAACGCACAGCCGTAAAAATAAAAAAATCCTTTTTTTTTACAAAAATGATTTTTTCGCCCCCAATATTTTATTTTCACAAGGGTAACAGGAGAAATTGGACCCCAAAAGTTGTTGTCCAATTTGTCCTGAGTACGCTGATACCCAATATGTGGGAGAAAACTACTGTATGGGCGCATGTCAGGGCTCGGAAAGGGAAGTAGTGACGTTTTGGATTGCAGACTTTGATGGAATGGTCTGGGGGCGTCATGTCGCATTTGGAGAGCCCCTGATGCGCCTAAACAGTGGAAACCCCCAACAAGTGACCCCATTTTGGAAAATAGACCCCACAAGGAACTTATTTAGATGTGTGGTGAGCGCTTTGAACCCCGAAGTGCTTCACAGAAGTTTATAACGCACAGCCGTAAAAACAAAAAAATCTTATTTTTTTTTACAAAAATAATATTTTCGCCCCCAGTTTTTTATTTTCCCAAGGGTAACAGAAGAAATAGGACAAATTTCACAATAACTCTTGGGGTCCAGAGTACGCTGATACCCCATATGTGGGGATAAACTACTGTTTGGACGCATGGCAGAGCTCAGAAGTGAAGGAACACCGTTTGACTTTTTCAAAGCAGAATTGGCTGGAATGGAGATCAGACGCCATGTCACATTTGGAGAGCCCCTGATGTGCCTAAACAGCGGAAACCCCCAATTCTAACTCCAACCCTAACCCCAACACACCCCTAACCCTAGTCCCAACCCTAATCCCAACCCTAACCCTAATCCAAACTCTAACCCTAATCCTAACTTTAGCGCCAACCCTAACCCTAACTTTAGCCGAAACCCTAACCCTAACCCTAATGGGAAAATGGAAATAAATACATTTTTTTTATTTTATTATTTTTCCCTAACTAAGGGGGTGATAAAGGGGGGTTTGATTTACTATTTATAGCGGTTTTTATGATTGGCAGCTGTCACGCTAAAAGACGCTTTTTATTGCAAAAAGTAGTTTTTTGCATCGCCACATTTTGAGAGCTATAATTTTTGCATATTTTGGCCCACAGAGTCATGTGAGGTCTTAATTTTTGCGGGACGAGGTGACGCTTTTATTGGTACCATTTTTGAGCACGTGACATTTTTTGATCGCTTTTTATTTCGATTTTTGGGAGGTTAGAATGAACAAAAATCAGCAATTCATGAATTTCTTTTGGGTGAGGCGTTTTTATTGTTCCGCGTGTGGTAAAATTGATAAAGCAGTTTTATTCTTCGGGTCAGTACGATTATGGCGATACCTCATTTATATCATTTTTTTATGTTTTCGCGCTTTTATAGAATAAAAACAATTTTATATAAAAAATAATTATTTTTGCATCGCTTTATTCTGCGAGCTATAACTTTTTTATTTTTTTGCTGATGATGCTGTGTGACGGCTCGTTTTTTGCGGGACAAGATGATGTTTTCAGCGGTACCATGTTTATTTATATCCGTCTTTTTGATCGCGTGTTATTCTACTTTTTGTTCAGCGGTATGATGATAAAGCACTGATTTTTTGCTTCGTTTTTATTTTTTATTTTTTAAGGGGTTCACAAAAGGGGTTAACTAGTGGGACATTTTTATAGGGGGGGTCGTTACGGACGCGGCGATACCATATATGTGTACTTTTATTGTTTTATTTTTTTTATTTACAATAAGTAATGAATTTATTGGGGAATATTTTTTTTTTTTTTTTTTTTTTTGGATTTTTTTTTACACATGTTTATTTTTACTTTTTTTACTTTTTTACTTTGTCCCAGGGTGGGACATCACTGTATTTCATCAGATCGCTGGTGTGACAGTGTGCACAGCACTCTGTCACACCAGCGATCGCTCAGGCAGTGCAGCAGGCTTCTCAGTGCCTGCTCTCGGCAGGCACTGAGGAAGCCGCCTCCCTCCAGGACCCCAGCGCCATCTTGGATCCGGGTCCTGGAGGGAGGAAGCCCTCAGAGCAGCGCGATCACATCGCGCTGGTCTGAGGGTCTCAGGGGGGCGCGCAGGGAGCCCCCACACTGCGCGATCCTCCCCTGTGCCCCCAGTACACCGCGATCATGTTTGATCGCGGTGTGCAAGGGGTTAATGTGCCGGGAGCGGTCCGTGACCGCTCCTGACACACAGTCACGGGTGTCAGCTGTGATAATCAGCTGACACCCGGCGGCGATTAGCTGCGCTCCCTCGGGGAGCGCAGCTAATCGCCTATGACGTACTATCCCGTCCATGGTCAGAATGGCACGGGTTTTATGGACGGGATAGTACGTCTAATGTCAGAGAGGGGTTAATCAGTGGAGACAACCTTTCCGAAAAATAGATTTTTTGGCGGAAGTGTCCCAAGTGGTATCAAGAGCCCATCTCCTGAAATCCAAGGCATATTCGGCTACTGAACGCTTACCTTGGCGCAAAGTTAACATGGCTGCTTCAGCTGTTGCACCTCGATTGGGGTCATCAAACACCTGCCCCATGGCTGAAATAAAAGCATCAAGGTAATTCAAACAATCATCCTCAGTCTGAATCAGAGGGTTTGCCCACATCAAAGCCTTATTGGTAAGCAACATGATTATAGTAAGCACTTTGGATCGTTCAGTGGGAAATTGTGAAGCATGTGCAGAGAAAAATAGATTGCATTGGTTAATAAATCCCCTGAATTTCTCACGTTCACCGCCAAAACGAAAAGGAGGTAACTTGGGGATCCCAGAACTCGGGGTTATGGCAGGAGCCTGGACTCGTTCCTCTAGAGCCTCATTCCTGGCTCGTAATTCCTGAGTAGTTTGTCCAAACACTTGCAAATTATGATTAGTGAGGTCCTGTAGGCTTGCAAAACGGGTCTTTATAGTCTGCATATCTGCAAGGATTGTATCAGTCACTCCGCAAAGCTCTTTTATGCGGGCCTCCATCTTCCAGATCTTTTAAGGCAGAAGTGCTGGAAGGAGAAGAGGAAAGGAAAAAAAAAAAAACAATAGTGTTTACCTGTGGTAACACTCCAGAGTAACATTTAAGGGAATGCGCTCACCTGGAATGGTTGTGAGAAGTCACAACCACTGTCATCACAGAAGGTATTAAACGGACATCTGATATCCACAGTCACAGCAGACACGGCTTTCCCAGACCCAGCAGACACTAAACATTGGCTCCTGAATCTTGTCATGTATAGTGTACAGTTCTTATAGCGTCTTGTGCTTGGGTGCGAGGAAAACACATGAGACATAGGTTGATATGAAATGACTTGTATTACTTCATACAAGCATGCAGAAAAGGTCACACAGTTTGCAGGAACAGAGGCAGGAGAACACAGCAGGCCAGAGTAACTTCAAGCTCTACAATAACTCTCCAAGCAGGTTCAGGATCTCTTCTCTGTACCGTAATTCCTCTGCAAACATGGATTCACCAGACAGCAGGTTTCCAAAGTCCAAAAGTGTTCCAAAGTTCCTCAGTAGGAAATAGCTGGAGTCCAAAATCCTAGGTTTCCAGGAGTCAGGTCACAGGCTGACTGAGGCTTGATTCAGGAGCACTGATTGTTCAGCTGAGGCTGCTTAAGAAGCAAGAGGGAGAGAATCAGGGCGGGAACATGAAAACTGGAAACTCCATATTAACTGAGGGCAAGAGCTGCAGAAAGACAGAAAGCAAAATGGCCGACGGAAAACTGAGTTTCAAGGAACATGTCAAAAGAGACAAAGAACCTTACACTGGGTGTTTTTCGGCAGTGAGGGAGTTAATTCTCCCTCTCTCTTGCTAGACGAGGCCAGCCTCGCCCAGCTGCAATTAATGTTGCTGTAATGGGATTCCTTCAAATACCTGCCAGTCTGCTAGGGAAGTGTCGGTGAAAGCATTCCTGGCAGACAAACAGAGCGGCTTGTGGTATTTTGGAGTTTGGAGTGAAGTGTACTTTGTGTGTGTTTTTTTCCCTTCCTCGCTTTATCATTTATCTCCTTACCCGTTGGTGTTCCCTCTGTTGTTGTGATGTAGTTTTGTATGCAAGGTGGTTGTTGATTTTCCCCTTGTACTGTCTCGTTCGTCTAGTACTGTGTGTGGTCTTATATTATCCCGTTCCCTGTTGTTGTGATCGGGGTCCTTCTCAGGACTAGATCACTGAGGTTCAGGGATCCTCAGGAGGTAGGGATTACGCTGGCGGCCTGGACCTCTGTACCTTTAACAGTACCTCCAGGTAGAGGGATTAGTCAGGGCCCCAGCTTAGGGTCAGCTTAGGCCCCTAACCTCCGGTACGCAGAGACAGCGTGACACCAGCGCTGTTGTGTAAATCCACTGAGGGGTTGTTTCTGGGCAGCAAGGTGTTAAGTCTTCCACAGGCAAGACTGGGTCCCTCAGGGTAGATGGCGGTGTTGGGGTGCAAGACGAGAAGGGGTGCTTTCAGCCGCAGGAGCAATAACGCAGACACACACACGATAGTCTGTTTCTGTACCTTTACTGATGTAGTTGCAGGCACATCCCAGGAAGCTGGCAGGGTGGAGGATGCACGTCCAGTATTCCCACTGATTAGGTGTAGGGCCTCCTTACTCCTGTAGTGTGAGTTTCTGACCTGTATGAAACGAAGTCTAACTCTGTCTTCACTTATACGCCCGGCTGACTTTGTGGTGGGGCCTTCTCTAGGATAGAATAGTGTCTCTAATGGCGGATCCTGCCCAGACTCCTGTCTTCCTGACCTTGGTTACGTATCAACACTTGTGGGCCCCTGCGACTTGAAGTCCCGCAGGGTCTCCGGTATCTCCTACTAGTCGTGTAGATTCTAGCAAGCTCGGACCCGGTGTCCGGTTATTCAGAGTAGAGGTAAGCTATCAATTCTGTTTCAACCTCTATTACTCTCTTCTTCTCTCCCACTCGCCTTTCGTCCTACTCCGACCTTTAGCATAGGCACACTAGCAGAAGATGGCTGATTCTTCTCTCTCTTCACCGCTCTCAAAGCGTCGGCACGCTTGCTCCCTAAACTGCACTCAGTTGACTCAGTTCTGACTAGGCTAGAGTGGCTGTAAGGAAAGGGACGCCGCCATTTTGTATAGGGCCTATACCAGCCTCCATTTTGTCAGTTCACAGAGCCACAGACTGCTAACTACACAGGGCCTGTTAGCATATCCAGTACGACCGGTTTTGATGTCCACTATGAATCAAAAGGGGCTTTAGTATGCTAATTAGTTTAGGCCAGTGTCTGAATAAGATGGTCAGTCGTATGCTAAATAGCTCAAACTCAAGCCAGTATTTCCTGCTCCATATGAATTGCAGGCCAGTTAATATGCGTGCTTCAAAGCAAAGGGGAGGGACCTAGCAGGTTTAAGAACTGTAGCCATGAACAGGCTGCTCTGAATCCATTTCACACACAGAAGCCAAGAAGATGGTCTAAGGATGACCAAGGGACAGATTTGATTTGCCTTGCCAAGGGAGAAGCAGCACATGTTTCGGGGGACTGTCCAGCAACTGAAGACTGTTACCTGGGGACGGCAGAGCTCCCTGCCTCCCCATGACCATAAAACCCGTAATATTGATCTATAGCTTATACCTTTAAGCCTTGTACATTATCGTTGTATTTTTTCTCTGACTGCAAATCCATTGTAATTACGTTGTATAGCTTTACTGTATATTTCTGTAATTATCTAGTGCGCCCTTAAGGCAATTAAACCATAAAATTAATCTTGGGCTGATGCTTTTACTCTGATTACGAATCTTAGAATACCCAGTGGGTAACAGGACACCCTCCCCGGCGGCCATTTGCTCTAGGTGCAGTTCCCTTACTGACCTGAGAGACAAAGGGGGCACCGGAGAGCTGTACCTGTGGAGTTACGTCCCATTGGTGACGTGGGAGGAAAGGGGATCGTCCTTCACATTTGGTAGCGGCGGTGGGATCAGAAGCTGTGATACCGGGCTACCGTGTGGCGGTCGGCTTAGTTCCTCACAGTGGCTATCTCTCCACTGGTACTAGCCTCCACACAATGAACTAAGCTCAAAGCTCAGTCTTCAGGTTCTTTCAATAACTGCTGTTCTCTTTCCTTCTTTCTTTCTAATGCTCTGTCTGAAGCAGCTATCAGGATTTCCGTCTGACCTGCACCTGGCTTTGCAGACTCACTGATCTGTGCACACTTCTAGAGCTAACTCTCTAACACTCCTAGAGAACTAACAATTTCTCACTTCTGTGTAGAATCACCAACTACACTGAACTCTCTGCTGTCTAGGCGTAGACTGTCTGCTCTCTCTGAGGAGACTAAGCAAACTAGCTTTGCTCTGAGCTAGTCTGAGCCCTTTGCTAGACTTCCTGAGGTGACTAAGCTGAAACTCAGTGTCTTCACCATCCTATATACTCTGAAAGGGCTCCCTCTGGTGGCTCTAGGGATTGGTGAAGATGTGTGAATGAATATCAGGTCTCTTGTGGTGTTACCTTTGGTGCATCCTCCTGGGAAATGTGATTCCAAGCGCAGCTGGGCTACACACATCCGTCTCCGGCCGCAGTGGAGCCGGCTCAGCAGAGACGTCGGTCCCAGCGTCTTGCCCATTCTAATACTGTGCAGAGAATTGCTGCTGCCCCTCCTGGATCTTCTATTATAGCCAGTGCTGGAACAGACGTCTTTAGGACGAAGTCCTGCGTTTCCCCTTCTGAGCATGTCCAGGGTAAGATCTCTCATTGGAGATCAGGGGTCACATGTTCAGGTACTGCAGCAGCTCCTATTGGTCCGCCAGGAAGGTCCTGAAACTACATGTGTTTTGGAACAGTTTCTCATTGGTCCTTTTTCTGGCAGGTCCTGTAGCTGTTACTATAAAAGGGTGGCATGGCTGGGCCGCCATGAGCTAGTATCAAATCTGTTACGTGCTTGCGTCAGTGAGGTCATGTATGCATGTGGTTAGGTCTGGCTGAAGTAAGCCCCTACAATACCGGCACCTTCGGTGAGGAGATTGTATGCACGTGTTCAGGACTCGGCTAAAACGCCATTAGAATACCGGCTACTCCGGTGAGGAGATTGTTGCTTGTGTTCTGACTGCATGACCTCAGACTGCTATCCGCTTAGCAGTCATCTGTGTTCCCTGTGAATCTAACAGGACACAGTCTTTTTCTCAGCGGCTCTGAGACGCAACAGGGTTCGCTTTATAACGCTGGTTCAGCGCCCTAGCGTTTTACTTTGCGGCTCACTGAATCTAAGTGAGTTCGTACTTGTCACCATATAGCGCGTTACGGCGTTTATTTTAGCGACTCTGCTGGATAACAGAGTTCACTACTTTCGCCATTTTACTAGCAGCGGGCTTCGCCTGCACGGTGGACCCCGGGCTGCGAACGCACCTCTCTACAATATCTATTAGGTGCGTTCTGCAGACCTTAACAAGGCCTTTTAAAGATCATTTCATTTTCATCTTGCAAAACTGTTCACAATAAGACTAATTTTGACCAGGGGTGCCCAAACTTTTATATGCCACTGTATGTGTTACTTTGTATTGTATTTATAGTCTGTACATATCCTCACTTAATTGTAATGTGCTGCGGACTATGTTGGTGTTATAAAAATAAAATGATTATTTACCTGGTATTTTGCCAGTAGAAGTAGTATGATCAGCTAGACTGGTGTCGACTGCAAAAACTGCCCTCCTTTCTTCAAAGGCTCTAATATCAGGATTTTGATAAGCATCTTTATTTAGCTTATGCATTTGCTTTAGATCAGCTAAAATAATAATGATGGATGTCATTATTTATATGAGAACTCTAAATTATACAGTAGCTTAAAGTGTTAATATCAGAATAGCAAGACAGATCTATGAGGGTCCAACCTCGTGGACCAACAGTGATCCCAAGAATGAAGGTCTTAAACTTTGGAGCCGGGCTTTGCGGAGCCACATCTACAAGACATAAAAAATAATACAAAAATGTGTATGTTTAAAACGTCCCTCTCTTTTCAATCCAAAAAAAAATAAAAAAAGGCATATTTAGTATTGAGGAATCTGTAAAAGTGCAATTTATCAAATCATAAATTTAGTTAACCCAAACAGTAAATGCTATAGATAAATACAGTATATAAAAAAGCTGTAATTGCTGTTTTTTCAGTCAATGCAAAAAAACAAAACAAAAAAAAACAAGCTCTCATATAGTTCCATTGGTATGGGGAAAAAAATCCTGGGTCTCACACAAACATTTTTTTTAATAAAATGCTCACATTATTAACCCTTTCACGACCTTGCAAATCTAATTTTTGCATTTTGGTTTTTTGCTCCCTTTCTTCCCAGAGCCATAACTTTTTTTTTTTCTGTCAATATTGCTGTTTGAGGGCTTGTTTTTTTGTGGGTGAATTTGTACTTTGAATTACATTGATTTTACCGGCGTTTAGCAGGCGTTCACAGGAGTATTGCAATGACGTGATCATGTGACAGGGACTTGTGACGAGCTTCCAGCAAGTCCGTGTTAAATGCCGCGGATCAGTGATTGACAGAAATATTTCACTGGTTAACAGTCGCGGGTGGATCTTGTTTAACCCCTTCACCCCCAGCCAGGGCCGGCATCCGCACCCGGCGCACCCGGGCAAGTGCCGGGGCCCTGAGCAGGCAGGGGGGCCCACTCACAGTCGGGGACACCGGCATGCTATGGGGCCCCGATGCCTGTGCCAGTACCGGGGGCCGGCGCCTCGAGCAGAGCAGCGGCCAATTAGGAGAGGTGAGTATTTCATTTTTTATTTTTTTTATGTTTGGTGTAATATATGGAGACCATTATATGGGGCCCATCATACACTGGAGTATCATATATGGAGCATTACATGGGGCCTATCATACACTGGAGCATCATATATGGGGCCCATTATATATGGAGCATTATATGGGGCCAATCATACACTGGAGCATCATACATGGGGCCCATCATATACTGGAGAATCATATGGGGCCCATTATATATGGAACATCATATGGCGCCCATTATATATGGGGCATCATTTGGGGCCTATTATATATGGAGCATCTTATAGAGTCCATTATATATGGAGCATTATATGGGGCCCATTATATATGGAGCATTATATGGGGCTCATTATTCTGTATGGAACACTGTGTGGTGCCCATAATACTGTATGAAGCAATATATGGATCTCATTATACTGTATGGAGCAATATATGGGGCTCATTATTCTGCATGGAGCACTATGGGGTGCCCATAATACTGTATGGAGCAATATATGGAGCTCATTATTCTGTATGGAGCACTATGTAGTGACCATAATACTGTATGGATGACTATACTGTTTGTCTTTCGAGCTATTGTAGAATTTACAATAGATATCACTCATGTAATGTATGAAGTAAGTGAAATGCTTGGCATTGTACTATACCTATATTTCTCTGTCGTATCTGTGCATCATGAATTGTGGTATGTGTTAACGGGGCCCATTGAGACTCTTTTGCCCGGGGACCATGAAAACCTGGAGCCGACCCTGCCCCCAGCCTATTTTGACCTTAAAGACCTTGCCATTTTTTGCAATTCTGACCAGTGTCCCTTTATGAGGTAATAACTCAGGAATGCTTCAATGGATCCTAGCGATTCTGAGATAGTTTTTTTTTAGACATATTGGGCTTCATGTTAGTGGTAAATTTAGGTCAATAATTTTTGCGTTTATTTGTGAAAAAAATGGAAATTTGGGAAAATTTTGAAAATTTTGCAATTTTCAAATTTTAAATTTTTATTCTGTTAAACCAGAGAGTTATGTGACACAAAATAGTTAATAAATAACATTTCCCACATGTCTACTTTACATCAGCACAATTTTGGAAACAAAATTTTTTTTTGTTAGGAAGTTATAAGGGTTAAAAGTTGACCAGCGATTTCTCATTTTTGCAACAAAATTTACAAAACCATTTTTTTTACGGACCACCTCACATTTGAAGTCAGTTTGAGGGGTCTATATGGCAGAAAATACCCAAAAGTGACACCATTCTAAAAACTGCACCCTCAAGCTACTCAAAACTACATTCAAGAAGTGTTAAATATTGGTTATGGATTTATTCTTTATACACTCAATTCTGTACCGAGCACATTAACGTTCGCTGACATTACAGATGCTATTTCTGTATGGTAAAGTGTCATCCCCATATATAGAGACCACGTGATTTAAGGGACGTATATATAATGACTACACGAAGGGAGGGGCGCTCGCTCTCTCTCTCCACTCTCTTCAGACACAAGGGACATCTTATGAGGACACTACGGTGAATGGACAGCTGCTATGTAACCACGTGATGATTCCCGAGACGCTCCTGACATAGACAGATGTCATTTACCATTCAGGACACCAAGGAAAGATGTGTACAAGCTTTGGCTATGGACAAATGGACAATCTCTTCGTAACTAACTCATTTTATGTTTTTCTGCAATGATGTTTTCTGGTGGACAGTCCAATAAACCACTACAATTTTTTTATAAGAAACATTGTGACATTTTCCTTAGAGTATCGCATCTGGTAAAAGTCCTGGTAAAAATATACGAAAATAAGCATTTTTAACATTTTGGTCTAGCCAGCCAGTCACACTTGATTTTTAGAGTGTGAATTTCTGAATAGAAGCAAAAGAACGTCAGATGTGCAAGTTGTCAGGAAATCCACTACGATATTTCAGGATCAGATTAGAACCTATGAATGACGACTAGAGATGAGCGGTGTTCGACTAGAACTGTTCGCCAATCTCAAAATCGAGCTTTTTTGGGCGGTGTTCGAGCCGTTCGATGAACCCGAACGATTTTGAAAAAATCCGGCTGTTCGAGGTTATGTTCGATAACTGTTCGTGCACCAAAATCGTCACTGGATTTTTTCGCCGTTATGCTGAGAATCACTGTTAATCCACATTTTGAGTGTCCAGCGTGGTGTGGGGAGGGGCATGGCATGGATCTCTGCAGAGATAATGAAGATCTCCATTTCTTTTTCTCTTTCCCGCATTTCCAGTGGGCGGTGCAGTCTGTCAGCCTATCAGCAGCACACACACGGAGCGAGGTGTTTTTTTTTCACCCAAGCAAGGGCATGTGTCATTGGCTGTGTATGTCACATGTCCTTGCCCTATAAGACCCAGCCATTTCCCCCCCGCCACCATTTTCTCACTGCTGCAGCTCAGTGTTAGACGGCACTGCTGCTGTTAGTGCTATATTGTGTGTGCATTGTGCAACTGCCACTTGCAAGCGAAATAGCTGAGAAATAGAGAGGAAGGTTTAGGGAGTAGGGACTAGTTCGTAATTGCAGCCCTTTTGAGGGCTACGTTAGATCAGTTCCTAGCAGTTTTAGCAGGCAGGTCTGTGCTCACTCTTAAGTAGACAGATAGGTCAACTTGGGACAGTGACTATTTGTAATTGCAGCCCTTTTCAGGGCTAGGTTACAGCAGTTGCTATCACTTTTTGTCAGCTACACAAGCGTTCAAATCACTCCTAACTATTCGTTGCATCTATCCTGTTCAATAATTGTGTGCATAGTAGCAGTGTGTGCTACTCATTCTATTAGGGCATCTATACAAAGCTCCACCAGCCTTATAAAAAAAAAAGAATTTCTATCTGCATGTTGCCTGGACAATAATTTTGGGCATAGTAGCAGTCTGTGGTACTCATTGTATTAGCCCATCTATACAAAGCTCCACCAGCCTTTTAAAAAAAGAAAAAATCTATCTGCATGTTGCCTGGACAATAATTTTGGGCATAGTAGCAGTCTGTGGTACTCATTGTATTAGGCCATCTATACAAAGCTCCACAAGCCTTATAAAAAAAAAATAATTTCTATCTGCATGTTGCCTGGACAATAATTTTGGGCATAGTAGCAGTCTGTGGTCTCATTGTATTAGCCCATCTATACAAAGCTCCACCAGCGTTCAAATACTAAGAATTTTTTGCAGCTATCGTTTTTTATGCAACTCCACAGTTGTCAATTAGGTAACCACCAAAATAAGTGGCAAAAGGCCTGCTGCTGGTGGAAAGGGGAATAGGCGTGTTGTGGAGGGAAAAAAATGTTGTGTCTGTGGGGTAGGTGTTAAAGCAACAGTAACATCTGCAGACGAAAGACCATCTTCCAGCCAAACTTAGATGTCTACTTCTTTTAGTGGACAATGTGGTACGATCCCTTTCTTACAGGCACGCCCATCGCTACAAATTCCAGATGAGGCACAACAAAAAAAGGTGCTTCAACAGATATCAAGTGCTCCTTTAAGTCGGCTCTCCACCTCAACTTCAACAACACAAAAACTCCAGTCCTCAGAGGTGTCACCCCAATCGCACTTGCTTTCTCACAGCTCCCAAGTCTCCAACGGCCCATCTGAGTATGGGGTAGAAAAGATGGTTGAGTCTGCAGAGCTGTTTACTCATAATTAGTGTTGAGCGATATTGCTCGATATCGAAAAATATCGTATCGAAATTGTATCGCCGATAGCACTAAATATCGTCGATATCCGATTTCGATACCGGAAGTCCCATGTAAGTCTATGGGAACAAAATATCGCAACAAAAAAAACCCTTTCTTTCGTTGTAAACACAAAATATACACACATAGAATACATATATATATATATACATGTCATTGTGACTATATATATAAACATATATTTATAGTTTATACACTTCTACATAGTAAAATAGACTCTGTGCTTGAGAATTGCTAAAATCATCAGAGAATGTATTTGCCATTTTTCCGCCATATCTGCGTCACGACGAGGCACTGGTGAAGAAGAAGGGCGTGCTCTTCGTGGGTGTCACTCACTCAGTGGCGTGAAAACGATGGCCTCCCACTGTAAATGGTACTGCAATGTAACATCGTGCCCCACAGCTCTGGAGTTCCGCCTCCTCATCCTCCTCAGTGTGAGGAGGTCCCGCCTCCCTACAAAAGAGGGGCCCTCTCCAGATATGACACATGTGACTTGGCAGAGATGGCTAATGGACACGACGAGCAGAAGTGGGAAGGGATGGAGCAGTCAGAGCTCTCCCCCCACGGAAGCGACCCGATCGCCACGGAGCCACCGTTTGGCACCCAGCCTGTAAACCCTCCTACGCTGCAAGAAGCGGAGGATACCCTAACAGGCCTGGCCCGGCACCGGGAGGAGGTCGCCAGGATGGAAGCCAGCTGGCGTGCCCTAAAAATAAACTTGGAGCGGCGCCAATCCCTCTTACCTGAAGTGTCTGTACCGGAAGGTGAGGCACCCGTTCTAGTAGAGGAGTCCTTGCAATGTGATCCAGTTGACGTTGTCGCAGTGGAGGCACCCGTTCCTGCAAAAACCGCAGCACCGTCAGCAGCACCCCAGATCCCGCTGTCTGCCCCCGTCGCTGAGACAGAAGAAGCGACACCCGTCCTCATGGAGGAGGCCGCGCAGGCACCAGAGCACTACCTGCCTGTACCGGAGCCCCGACTGTCATCTGATTTAGAGCCGTCTGCTTCCTCCGCAGGGGAGCGCCGCCAGGACTGGGGGGCGACAGGAGAGCTGCCGCAAACCGGACACTGTAAGCTGCAGTGGAGTGGTGGAGACATGGAGCAACTGGTGGAGGAGAATTATAACCGGCGTCAGGAGGAAGAGTGGAGACGTTGGGAGAAGGAAGCAGAGCGACAAAGGGAGCAGCGAGAATCCCTAAAACTTCGCCAACGTCAGATCGAGAAGGACCGGGCAGATAAGAACAAAATGAGAAATGATAAAGGAACCCTGAGGGAGCCGCGGCGTAAGGGTGCAGTACGGAACTTTAAATTGAAAGGTGGGTGGGGCTTCATCCAGGAGCCTGGACTTTATTTAGAAGTCTTTGTGACCCGGCGGGACGTGGAGGCTCACCTCCCAGAAGGAAACCCGGGGAGGGACCTGTTGCCAGGAGACTTGGTGACTTACACCCGACACTGGGGTTACAATGGGTGGTACGCCCTAAATGTTACCAGGTGCGACCCCTACTCCCCAGTGTGTCAGGAACCTGTGAGACCCTCGGAGCCTTCAGCCTCCCACATCCAGGCCTCTGCAAAAGTGCCCACCCCACGCCGTAAATCTCCCCAGCCTCCCTCAGTGGTCTCCTCAGCAGCCCCAGCTATGGACATGATAACGATACGTGGCCTGTCCCCGGCGCCTGTTAGGCCCCCTGGGGTTCGTTCAGTCCGGGACATAGGGTTCCAGACCCGGAGGGAGATGAAAGAGGTGGCCACACAGACCCAGATAGCGGGTCACGACTTGACTGTACAGGCCACACGACGTCATCAGGTCCTGGTGGTCCTTGGTGCCTCGGATGTTTGGCAATCTCAAGAAGAGTACCAGGTGGTACCTGGAAGAGGCCAGCCAAAGAAGTCTAAATAACCCGGACAGGGTCCCTGTATGTAAATAGTTAAATTGTTTATGTACCCGGACGGGTGAATGTTCCTAAAAAAGTTTTTTAATTTAATTAAAAAAAAAAAAAACACAGTTTTCATTACTTTTATTACAGTCTCATCCTGCGACGCCATCGATCTCCTGTAAAAAAATGAAAAAAAAAAAATATATACCACCTGACCGACGCAGTCCATAGTAACGAGTGTCCCATGACGATCCAGCTCTGCTACATCAGAATGACAGGCAGAGCCTGTCATCCCGGCGCAGCACAGCCGATTACCTGCTTCCCCGGCGGTGACGTCATCGGACTGACTGCTTTACGGCCGGGATTACCCTGCAGTCACTGCAGTTATCGCGAAAAAACTGCATGTGACCGCCAGGGAGAAGATAATGGCGGCCATCAAGCAGTCCAGGACGTGACCGCCGGAGATCTTCTGCCAGGTAAGTGCCGCTGACTCCTGACAGACCCGACCGACGGACACTCACAGTGACAGTGACAATTCCGATTCCGGTATTCGATAAGACGAAAATATCGAAACGAATTATCGAAAGGCCGATAGAGCTAATATCGGCCGATAGCCGATATTTGCATTATTGTATCGCTCAACACTACTCATAATATAGCCTGGGAATCAGAGGTCGTCTCCACAGCTTCTGTGAATCCAGACGAGGAAATGATCTGTACTGATGCCCAGAATGTTTATGAGTCTGATCCAGGACCAGATGAAGAAGGTTCTGAGCATAATGTAGACCCTCGTTCCCAAACTGTAACTCCTGTTGGTGGAGACAATGAGGAAGCCGATGATGAGACTCAAATACCAGATGTGAGCGACAACTTGAGTTTTGTGTAAGGGCAGGAAGAGGTTGGCTCTGAGGACGACGGGGGTGAGAACACACAGGGTGATGATGACGAGGTTGTAGATCCCACTTACTGTCAACCCACAGTCAGACAGTCGATGAGGTCAGCAGAGGAGGTGGAGGAGGATTCGAGTGACGATGAGGTCAGGGTGCGCCTTCCTGGACAGAGACGTTGTACTGGAAGCATGTCACCAACTGCATCCTCAACCACAACTCTGCCTCTGACCACAAGTCAAGGTAGCTCTTCAGGTCCCATGGGTTCTAAGCCTTGCATAGCCTGGGCATTTTTTAACATCGATAAGGATGACCCAACTCGTGTTATCTGTAACATTTGTGACCAAAAGCTAAGTAGAGGCCAAAAAATCCATAGTTTGAGTACTTCATGCATGAACCGTCACATGGATATGAAGCATAAGTTGCAGTGGCAAGCTCACTGTGCTACAATGAGGCCTAGCGGGCTGGCCCAACCACCGTCTGCCCCATCTTGTGCATCCACGACCGCTGATTCTTCATCCTCTGTGACTGGGGGGACAGCAGTCAGACCTGTTTTGAGACTTAGACCTGGCACCTCTTTACCAGCAACAGCCAGTCAGATTGGCAGGTCATCAGTTCATTTGGAAGTGGAAACACCAGCTGGTGTTGAGCGCTCTCTGACATCGAGAGCACCACCTTTGGATCAAGGCAACCTAAGTTTTGCGCCTGCATCTTCCTCACAGACCGTCAGTTGTCCGGGGACACCCTACTCACCCCGTCTACGCACAACAGCCAGCCCTCGGTCCCTCAGATGTGGACAAGTAAAAGACCATTTCCTCCTAGCCATGAGAAAGCTAAGAGGTTGAATTTCACCATCTGCAAGCTCTTGGCTACAGAAATGCTGCCTTTCCGCCTTGTGGACACAGAGGATTTTCGAGCCCTTATGTCCATCGCAGTGCCCCAGTACCAAATGCCCAGTCGGCACTACTTCTCAAAGAAAGGTGTGCCTGCGCTCCACCAGCATGTCACACACAACATCACCGCTTCTTTGAGAAACTCAGTGTGTGACAGAGTGCATTTCACCACAGACACTTGGACGAGTCGGCATGGACAGGGGCGTTACATGTCGCTGACTGGGCACTGGCTAACTATGGTGACAGCAGGACAAGGGGCTGCTGTCCAAGTGTTGCCGTCCCCACGAGTTGTGCGTCAATCCTCTTTATCTCGAAGTTCCTCTAGTGCTTCTGCCTCCTCAAGCTCCTCTCGGTCCTCCACCTGCACCCAAAGCCTGTCTGGTCATGCCACGGGCTTTCTAACTGCACAGAAGGGATCCTGCAGCACACCTCCTTGCTATGCTGGCAGAAGGGCTCAACGTAATCAGGCAGTTTTTACGTTGAAATGTCTGGGAAATGTGAGTTACACAGCTGAGGAGTTGTGGTCAGCTCTGAAGAACCAGTTTCATGAATGGTTTTCTTCACTGGACCTGCAACCAGGGAAGGCCGTGTGCGACAATGCCGCAAACCTGGGTGCAGCCCTTCGCCAGGGCAATGTCACACACGTGCCTTGTATGGCTCACGTGTTGAACTTGGTTGTCCAGCAATTTTTAGCCCACTATCCCGGACTACATGGCCTTCTGCAGAGGGCACGGTCGCTGTGTGCTCACTTCCGCCGTTCGCATCCCGCAGCTCAGCGACTTACATCTCTACAGAAGACGTTGGGCCTGCCACTTCACTGGCTAAAATGCGATGTGCCAACACGGTGGAATTCAACTCTGAACATGTTGCAGCGACTGTGGCAGCACCGACAAGCCCTGGTGCAATACGTTCTGAATTATAGCCTGGGCCAAAGAGATCCAGAGGTGGAGAAAATCACGCTGGAGGAGTGGTCTCAGATCAGGGACCTATGCACCCTTCTGCACAGTTTTGAAATGGCCACGAAGATGTTTAGTGCTGACGATGCCACTATCAGCATGACTATTCCGGTGATTTACATGCTGGAGCAGATGTTAAACAGAATTCGGAGTCAGGTGATGGAACAAGAGTAGGTGGAGGAAGTACAGGAGGAGGAGTTGTATGCAGAAGGGCTAACATCTGCAAGGTCCAGATGGTCGGCAGCACCAAGGCGGCTGGCATGGGAGGGTGGGGGAGAGGGATTAACCAGGGCGCATGGTAGCAGCCAAACTAGTGAAGAAGGTGCAGGAGCCCAGGAAGAAGTGGATGACGAACTGGCGATGGGCATGGAAGACTCATCAGATGAGGGAGACCTTGATCACATTTCTGTTGTGCGAGGTTGGGGGGAGAAGGCAGAGGAAGGAAGCATGAGTCTTACCTCGCCACCAACACAACAGGGACTTGGTGCTCCTTGATGCGCAAGACACATGAGTGCCTTCTTGCTGCACTACCTGCAACATGACCCTCGAATTGTCAGAATTCGAAATAATGCTGACTACTGGGTAGCCACACTGTTAGATCCCCGGTACAAAAGTAAATTTGCCGAAATAATTCCAGCCATAGAAAGGGATTCACGCATGCAGGAGTATCAGCAGAGACTGTTGCAGAATCTTACATGTGCCTTTCCACAAAACACCAGAGGTGCACGTAGTGAATCTCACAGTTCTAACTTGCCAACCGTGGGACTGTCGAGTCTTCAGCACTCAAACCGTAACAGAAACACACACAGTAGCTGCAGGTGTTCACAGCAATTTTGCAGAATCCTTTCACCAGTTTTTTAGCCCATCCTTTGCAAGGCCACAGGAGACAAGAAGTCAGACACATAGTCAACGCCTAGAGACGATGGTACAGGAATATCTCCAACTAAAAATCGAAGCCATGACCGTGTCACTGGACCCTTGCTCTTTTTGGGCTTCCAATCTGGATAAATGGCTGGAGCTCGCCACTCACGCCTTGGAGATCTTGTCATGTCCCACAGCCAGCGTTCTCTCTGAACGTGTGTTCAGCACTGCTGGTGGTGTGCTGACAGATAAGCACACGCGGCTGTCCACTGAGAATGTAGACAGACTCACGTTCATAAAGATGAACAAATCATGGATCCGCAAGGACTTTTCTACCCCTGTATCATCCTGGGGAGAGTAAAAGCTTGAGGATTTTGTAAAATCACCTCACCAAATATTTTAAGCTTTAAAATTGATAATAATTTGTAGCTGCATCTAGGCGGAAAATAATTTTGGGCCTGTAGCAGTGTGTGTTACTCATTCTAATAGGCCATCTATACTAAGCTCCACCAGCTTTAAACTTCATAATTTTTAGCTGCATCTTGGCTGTAGAATAATTTTTGGCCTGTAGCAGTGTGTGGTACTCATTCTAATAGGCCATCTATACTAAGCTCCACCAGCTTTCAAATTCATAATTTTAGCTGCATCTTGGCTGTAGAATAATTTTTGGCCTGTAGCAGTGTGTGTTACTCATTCTAATAGGCCATCTATACTAAGCTCCACCAGCTTTAAACTTCATAATTTTTAGCTGCATCTTGGCTGTAGAATAATTTTGGGCCTGCAGCAGTGTGTGGTACTCATTCTAATAGGCCATCTATACTAAGCTCCAACAGCTTTCAAATTAATAATAATTTTCGTTCTCTCTGAACTTGTGTTCAGCGCTGCTGGTGGTGTGCTGAGTCTGACAGATAAGCGCACGCGGCTGTCCACTGAGAATGTAGACAGACTCACGTTCATAAATATGAACAAATCATGGATCCGCAAGAAGATTACTACCCCTGTTATGTTACGGTAGCTGAGGAGTGCAGGTAAAAAAGGAAATACACCAGAGCAGTTGGAATCTATGAGATTGCAGTACCCTGACTAACCACCGCAACTAGAGGCAGCCGTGGAGCGTTCCTACGATGGTCCTAGACGCCTCGTCACAGCCTGAGAAACTAACTACACCTAAAGACAGAAACAGGAAAGCTATCTGCCCCGGAGCAGAACCCCAAAGATAATAGAAAGCCCCCAAACATGTAATGGCGGTTAGACAAGAGGAAATACTGACACAGAAAGAAAATAGTATGAGCAAACGCTGGGGCCCAAACTATCTAAATAGAAAAGGATAGGAAGGGTACTTACTGCAATCCCAGAAAACCCTGAAAAACACCAACTTACTAATTTCAAAATCACCTGAGATCACACGACCTCTACCACCTAAATTAGTTCTCTGGTGTAACAAAAACAGCAGCCACTGAAAAAACTGCAAAAAGCAAAAGTACAAAACACAGTGGCTGGACTAAACTGAGAGGGCAAAAGCCCCCGGAGGGGACCCAGAAGGCCCCCACAGAAGTGCAGGACAAAATGCAAAAATATAGCAAAAACACACAATAAGAAATTGTCTTATCTGATAGCAGGAGATGCAGACACGACACAGCAGGCTACAAGGGAAACTGGAAAGAAGGATTCAGACCAGAACAATTGATCACCGGCAACCCTGATGGGAAAATGATTCCCTTAAATAAGACCAATCAGTAACACCTGACTCCCAATCCTCACTAGTACCGCTTGTAACCACCAGAGGGAGCCTCCGCTCAGAACCCATCTCAAACCCATTCACAACAGTACCCCCCCTTGAGGAGGGGTCACCGAACCCTCATTTGAGCAACCAGGTCGGTCAGGATGAGTTTATGATACGCACGGATAAGTCTCCTAGCATGGATGTCCGAAGCAAACACCCAAGAATTATCTTCCTGACCATAACCTCTCCATTTAACCAAATACTGGAGTCTTCGTCTAGAAAAACGAGAATCCAATATTTTCTCAACCACATACTCCAGATTGCCCTCAACCAAAACAGGGTCAGGAGGCACAGCAGCAGGAACCACTGGCTCAACAAACCTCTTCAACAAGGACTTGTGGAACACGTTATGGATCTTAAATGTCCCTGGAAGAAGCAAACGAAAAGAAACAGGATTAATAATCTCCATGATCTTATAAGGTCCAATGAACCTAGGCTTAAATTTAGGAGATGCTACTCTCATAGGAATATTCTTTGAGGACAACCAGACCAAGTCCCCCACTTTAAACCGAGGACCATCAGTCCTATGCCGGTTAGCAAACCGCTGGGCCTTCTCCTGAGAGAGGGACAACCTCTCCACTACCTGGTCCCAAATCTGCTGCATACGCTCAACAACAGAGTCAACACCTGGACAGACAGAAGCCTCCGTCTGTCCTGAAGAAAATCGAGGGTGAAACCCAGAATTACAGAAAAACGGAGACATCAAAGTGGCAGAGCTAGCCCTATTATTAAGAGCAAACTCAGCCAAAGGCAAAAAAGAGACCCAGTCATCCTGATCAGCAGACACAAAGCATCTTAGATAAGTCTCCAATGTCTGGTTTGTTCTCTCAGTTTGACCATTGGTCTGAGGATGAAATGCCGAGGAGAAAGACAATTGAACACCCAGTTTAGAACAAAAAGTCCTCCAAAATCTGGAAACAAACTGGACTCCTCTGTCAGACACAATGTTCTCAGGAATGCCGTGTAAACGAACCACGTGCTGAAGGAACAACGGCACCAATTCAGAGGAGGAAGGCAACTTAGGTAATGGCACAAGATGTATCATTTTGGAAAACCTATCACAAATTACCCAGATGGTGGTCATTCTCTGAGAAACAGGAAGATCGGAAATGAAATCCATAGAGATATGGGTCCATGGTCTCTTGGGCACAGGCAATGGCATCAACAAACCACTAGAGCGAGAGCAAGGCTTGGAGCGAGAGCAAGTCCCGCAGGACTGCACAAATTCCCTGACATCGCGAGACAAGGTAGGCCACCAAAAGGACCGACTAACCAAGTCTCTGGTACCAAAAATTCCGGGATGCCAGCCAATGCGGAACAATGAATCTCAGACATCACACTCTTTTTCCATTGGTCCGGGACAAACAATTTTCCAACAGGGCAGCGCTCGGGCCTATCCTCCTGACACCCCTCCAGAGCAAGTCTCAAATTAGGCGAGATGGCGGAAAGAACTACACCCTCCTTCAAAATAACAGAGGGATCAGATAGCTCAGGAGAGTCCGCAAGGAAACTCCTCGAGAGGGCATCCGCCTTAACATTCTTAGTGCCAGGAAGAAAGGAAACCACAAAATTAAAACGTGTGAAAAACAAGGCCCACCTGGCCTGTCTAGGATTGAGTCGCTTGGCAGATTCCAGATAGACCAGATTCTTATGGTCCGTAAGGACCACCACCTGATGTTTGGCTCCCTCCAGCCAATGTCTCCACTCTTCAAAAGCCCACTTCATGGCCAATAACTCCCGATTACCCACGTCATAATTACGTTCAGTAGGAGAAAATTTTCGAGAGAAAAAGGCACAAGGGTTACTTTTAGAGGTCTCTGGATCTTTTTGGGACAAAACGGCACCTGCCCCAATTTCAGAGGCATCAACCTCCACCTGAAATGGCAGAGAAACATCAGGCTGCCGTAGAACAGGAGCAGA
Source organism: Oophaga sylvatica (assembly GCA_033576555.1). Lineage (NCBI taxonomy): Eukaryota > Metazoa > Chordata > Amphibia > Anura > Dendrobatidae > Oophaga > Oophaga sylvatica. Next base: position 29,115 of record JARQOD010000387.1, read on the forward strand.
AGTGAATCTCTGCTTAAGTTCCTGAAACGCAGAGACTGCCTCAGGAGGCCAATTCACCACATCAGAACCCTTTCTGGTCAAATCAGTTAATGGTTTAACAATAACAGAGAAATTACCAATAAATTTACGATAAAAATTGGCAAAACCCAAAAATCTCTGAAGAGCCTTTAATGAAGTAGGTTGGACCCAATCACAGATGGCCTGAACCTTGACCGGGTCCATTTCAATAACAGATGGGGACAAAATGAATCCCAGAAATGAGATCTTCTGTACGCCAAAAAGACACTTTGATCCCTTCACATACAGAGCATTCTCTCTCAAAATCTGGAATACAGTTCGAACATGTTTCACATGAGAGTCCCAGTCATTAGAAAAAATCAAGATATCATCCAAATAAACAATCAGAAACTTGTCCACAAAATCCCTGAAAATGTCATTCATGAAGGACTGGAAGACGGAAGGAGCATTAGTGAGCCCAAAGGGCATCACAAGGTACTCAAAATGCCCTTCAGGGGTGTTAAATGCCGTCTTCCATTCATCCCCGTGCTTAATGCGAATAAGGTTATACGCCCCCCTGAGGTCAAGCTTGGTAAACCAAGTAGCGTTTTTCACCCTGGAAAACAGGTCAGAAATCAAGGGTAACGGGTATTGATATTTCACAGTAATATTGTTCAAGAGACGATAATCAATACACGGCCTTAATGAACCATCTTTTTTGGCCACAAAGAAAAAACCGGCACCTAAGGGTGAAGAGGATGGTCTGATATGACCCTTCTCCAATGATTCCTTGATATAAGACCGCATAGCGTCATGTTCAGGTACAGACAAGTTAAAAAGGCGACCCTTAGGGAATTTACTACCTGGCACTAATTCAATAGCGCAGTCATAGCTCCTATGGGGAGGTAAGGATGCAGATTTACTTTCGCTAAACACATCAGAAAAATCAAACAAAAAGTCAGGAACATCCTCAGCCTGGGGGGAGGCAGAAAAAACAGGAGTGTTGGTATTAACACATTGGCAGCCCCAACTGGTTACAGACACAGATTTCCAATCCAAAACAGGATTATGAGACTGTAACCAAGGGAAACCCAGCACGATAATGTCATGCAGATTATATAGAACCAAAAATTTGCAGCACTCCTGGTGATCAGGTTCAACCCTCATTATCACCTGAGTAGAAAACTGGGGTTTATTCTCAGCCAAAGGGGTAGAATCGATCCCCAGTAGGGGAATAGACTTCTGTAGGGGTATCAAGGGAAATCCACAACGTTTAGCAAAATCATAATCCATCAGGTTAATAGCTGCTCCAGAATCAACGAAAGCCTGAGCAGAAAATGAGGACAGAGAGCATATCAGAGTGACAGTTAATAAAAACTTAGTCTGAACACTACCCAAGACAACTGAGCGTGCAAAACGTCTTCCCCGCTTAGGGCAGACTGAAATAGCATGAGAGGCATCACCACAGTAGAAACATAACCCATTGCGCTTTCGAAACTCATGACGCTGTGCCCCAGACACCACTCCATCACACTGCATGGGCTCAGCAGCTGGCTCACAAGGCAACACCACTCCACGCATACTTCTCCGCTCACGCAAACGTCTGTCAATTTGAATCGCTAATGACATAGAATCATTGAGACCAGAGGGGACAGGGAATCCCACCATAACATCCTTTACATTATCCGACAGACCCCTCCGGAAAAGGGCCGCCAAAGCGTCGTCATTCCACCTGGTCAGGACTGCCCACCTACGGAATCTCTGACAGTATAACTCAGCGTCATCAAGCCCCTGATTTAATGCCAACAAGGCTTTTTCAGCTAGATCAGTGACATTAGGCTCATCGTACAATAACCCCAAAGCCTGAAAAAATGCATCAACATCACTCAAAACAGGATCCCCAGGTGTGAGGGAAAAAGCCCAATCCTGAGGATCGCCGCGCAGGAGAGAGATGACAATTTGAACCTGCTGCGCTGCGTTTCCTGAGGACTTAGATTTTAAGGCAAAAAACAATTTACAATTATTTTTGAAATTCTGAAACTTAGCTCGATCCCCTGAAAACAAATCTGGCATGGGGATCCTAGGTTCCACAACAGGCAACCTAGCAAGATATGCAGCAATACTCTGAACCTCAGTGGCAAGCTGATCCACACGGCCAGACAACTGTGCAAACTCCATTGGGAGAAAAGATCCTCCCAGCACCCAGAGATACAGAGGGAAAAAAAAAAAAAGTGCAACAAACAGAAAAATATCTCTGACAACTTTTCTTCCTTCAAAATATTTTTTCCCTTCTGTGAGTACCATACAATTTTTATGGCCGGTGATACTGTTATGTTACGGTAGCTGAGGAGTGCAGGTAAAAAAGGAAATACACCAGAGCAGTTGGAATCTATGAGATTGCAGTACCCTGACTAACCACCGCAACTAGAGGCAGCCGTGGAGCGTTCCTACGATGGTCCTAGACGCCTCGTCACAGCCTGAGAAACTAACTACACCTAAAGACAGAAACAGGAAAGCTATCTGCCCCGGAGCAGAACCCCAAAGATAATAGAAAGCCCCCAAACATGTAATGGCGGTTAGACAAGAGGAAATACTGACACAGAAAGAAAATAGTATGAGCAAACGCTGGGGCCCAAACTATCTAAATAGAAAAGGATAGGAAGGGTACTTACTGCAATCCCAGAAAACCCTGAAAAACACCAACTTACTAATTTCAAAATCACCTGAGATCACACGACCTCTACCACCTAAATTAGTTCTCTGGTGTAACAAAAACAGCAGCCACTGAAAAAACTGCAAAAAGCAAAAGTACAAAACACAGTGGCTGGACTAAACTGAGAGGGCAAAAGCCCCCGGAGGGGACCCAGAAGGCCCCCACAGAAGTGCAGGACAAAATGCAAAAATATAGCAAAAACACACAATAAGAAATTGTCTTATCTGATAGCAGGAGATGCAGACATGACACAGCAGGCTACAAGGGAAACTGGAAAGAAGGATTCAGACCAGAACAATTGATCACCGGCAACCCTGATGGGAAAATGATTCCCTTAAATAAGACCAATCAGTAACACCTGACTCCCAATCCTCACTAGTACCGCTTGTAACCACCAGAGGGAGCCTCCGCTCAGAACCCATCTCAAACCCATTCACAACATACCCCTGTGTCATCCTGGGGAGAGTAAAAGCTTGAGGATTTGTTCAAATCACCTCACCAACCGTTTTAAGCAACTCTGGGGCAATTGATGCTACTTAAGTGGTGTCTGTGCCCCAAATTTTTGGAAAAAATGGAGACTCTTTTTGGAGTCCCCTTGCTGTGTTTTACGTGACGTTGGCATCGTCAATTACAGGTGGGTTGGGTCTTTCCCCACCCCCCTTTTAACTGTAAGAAACTACATACACTATGGCTTGGGGTAACACAGATGGTTGAGTATGAAGACTAGAGCTGTTATTCACTTACTATAGCCTGGGAATCAGAGGTCTGCTACAAAGCTTGAGTGTCTGCTAGTCAGCGGAGTAGCCACCGGCTGTAGATCTAATTACAAATTTTTAACTGCATCTAGCCCAGACAATAATTTTGCTACCAAATTCAGATAGACGGTTTCAAAGGAGCGCCAGGCTAGCCATAAAGGCAGATGAGATTAAGGTTGTCCGCTGCAGCTCCGGCCGGGTACCTCAAGAGGGATCAGACATAAGTGATGATAAAGCAATCCGGTCATAAGGAGCGCGAGGGATGCAATTCAGCTGATATTAAAAAGTCTTCATTTATTGATATCCACAACGCGTTTCCATGGAATAGCTCCGTCTTCCTCAGGTGGCAGTTATACATAGAATGGAGTAGGAAAGCTAAATAAAAGGTGGAGCAGCAAATGAAAATTAAAAGGCAATTAATCAGAACACCCACATAATTAAAAATGCAAATATGACTTCAAAAAAGGAAAAAAAAAAAAAAAAAGATAAATTGAATAAAAGCAACCTAAAAACGACATAAAAACTATGTACACAAGGAAAAATAAATGAAAATAAATAAATAAATAAATCTCAAAATGCATATATTACATGACTTTTTCAATAGTGAGGTTTAACCCCTCAGGGGCCAGTGTACCAAGTTTAAAAATCCAGAAACTCTCCCTTGTTATTAGATTATTATACCGATCAGGCATATCATGTGGTATCTGGTCAATAACAGTGAGTTTTAACAAATTCAAATTCTTTTGGTGCACTAGGGAGAAATGTTTTGAGAGACTGTGTAGCATGAACCCATTTAGGATATTTTGACGGTGCTTGTTGAGCCTTGCATGCATCGTCTTTATCGTCCGACTGATGTACTGCAACCCACAACCGCACTCAATTAAATAAATAATGTAGCACGATTGGCAATTGACATGACAGTTGATTTTAAAACTGGTGCCTGTGGTACGAGATTGAAATTCTTGCACCCATTCATAATAGAGACGCAACATAAACACTTCGAGGTCCTACATGCAAAACAACCCGGATTAGATCCGGGTTGCAGATGAAGATAAGGACTTGAGAGTTGTGTTGCTGAGGGCAACTAGATTTCAAAGAGTTCGGTTTTTCCGAAAAATCTACAACAATTTTGAGCCTAGTAGCAGTGTCTGCTAGTCAGCGGATTAACCCAGCTGTTAAGCAAGCTACACCACCTGTACTTTGGACACTTAATTTTTTCAAAGTAAATGCTTCAGGCCCCCGGGACACTCAGTGAAGAGCATCGGGGAGGCACCCCAACGCACAGGGGCTGTGAGTGGCGGTAGGACGCCTTGCGGTGGGCCGCCAAGCTCGATCCTTATAAAAGCTTTTTAACTGCAGCAGCTTTACTGGACGCTACTGGACCTGGCATTACCATGGCTGCTGGCATGAGATTTGCCCTCCAATAGATCCTTGTAAAAGGATTTAAAGTGTACTCATTCAAATTAGAGAGACAATTTAAATAAAAAGATTAGACCTGCCACAACCGCAGGGGGGCTCGCTCAACCCACCAGCGGACAGGCACCAGTATTGTGAGAGGGGGGCTGGCCGTCAGGGTCCACCGCAGCTCTGGCACAAACCTGGCGACACGCATGTGGCACGGGCAGGAACGGACTGGCCGTGTCGGCTTGGCACTTTTTTGGTTTTAGAAGGGCATGACATGCCTATATCTGTGTCTCCCCCTCCTTTTACTCCTCCACCTCTTTTCTTTTCGCATAACTATATGTACTTGTCACTCTCCCATGTGTTAGTTGTGTCTTGTGAGCAATTTGTCAGCTTTTGGACACCTTCGAAGTGTTTTCTTTGTCTTTTCTTTGTGTTTCTATGTGTTTTGGTTTGCCTGCCATTGGTTTTAACGGTGTTCGAGGTGTTCGACGAACAGTTCGACGAACAGTTCGTCGAACACACAGCTGTTCGGCGAACCGAACCGAACTCGAACACTACGGGGGTGGCTCATAACTAATGAGGACTAAGAGTTGCCAGATTGATTCATTAGTACCAGACGTACTACAGGAATCAGACGTGCTGACGTGCTGATGACAAGAGGCCAGCGTTGTCCACGAAAGGAACTACAAGCTGAGATATTTCAAGGTAAGAAGCATGAATGTAATTACTTCTTTTTCTAAACAAAGTAGACTGAAATTTATGTCTGTAGATCAGTCTAATTAAAAATTTTATGGTCAGCTTATATGCAGAATGTGAAATGGAAAATCTAAAGCTAGATTCTAAGATGGTGTCCTTTAATAGAGAAAGAGAGAAATTGAAAAATATTTTACAGTTGGTTGACGTATTTCACAAGTTTGTGTCAGAGAAATCCAAAAATGACTTAGTAGAAATAGTGTCAGATGATACTAATGATATTCCCGAGTGTTAGGGGTCGAGTTCCCGCTTCTGCACAAGGGGAATCTCGAGCCGTCCCTGCTGCGGTCTCCCATCCGTCTCCTGCTGCAGTGGACTCTGCTCAGCTTAGACGTCGATCCCAGAGTCTCACCCAGTCTAACATTGTGCAGAGGATTACTGTTGCTCCTCCAGGCTCTGCTATTGTAGCCAGTACTGGTTAGCGGCGAGCAGACGTCTTTAGGACAAAGTCCTTGCTTTCCCCTTCTGAGCATGCCCAGAGTAAGATCTCTCATTGGAGATCAGGGGTCACATGCTCAGGTACTGCAGCAGCTCCTATTGGTCCGTCAGGAAGGTCCTGAAACCACTTGTGTTCTGGAGTAGTTTCCTATTGGTCCTTATCTGGCAGGTCCTGTAGTTGCTACTATAAAAGGGTGGCAAGGTCGTGCCGCCATGCGCTAGTATCAATCACATTATGTGCTTTGCGCCAGGGTGATCTTGCACGCATGTGTTAGGCTGTGGTTCCACGATCCGTAACCACAGCGCTTTGGACGGAGCGGAAATTCCGCACCGCCCAAAGCCCCGCCCCTTCTTGACGCGCGCTCCTTCCGGAGGTGTTCAGGACACCTCCGGAACACCTCCGGAAAGAACGCAGGGCTGCATAGCCCTGTGTTATTTCCGTTGCGGCGACGCAGCGTCGCCGCAACAGACTAGGACATGCTGCGGTCTGAAAAGACGCGCCGCATGTCCGGAAACGCAGGTCTTCCGCCTGCGTGTTTGTAAGCATAGTGGAGATGGGATTTCTTGAAATCCCCTCCACCAAGCTGTAACATCTGGACGCCGCGTGTTTGACGCTGCGCCAACGCACAGCGTCAAACACGCAGCATTTCCTGAAGCATTCCGGATCGTGGAAACTCACCCTTAGGGCTTGGCTGAAATAAGCCCCTAGAATACCGGCACCTCCGGTGAGGAGATTGTATGCACGTGTTTAGGGCTCGGCTGAAATAAGCCCCTAGAATACCGGCTTCTCCGGTGAGGAGATTGTCTGTATGCGTTGCTGATTGCGTTACTACGGACTGCTGTCCGCACAGCAGTTGTCTGTGAATACCTGTGGAGTTAACAGGACACAGTCCATATTTCTGCGTTTCTACCTTAGCGACTCTGTGGCGTAACAGAGTTCGCTTATACCGCCATATAGGGCCACAGTGTCCATAGTTGCAACTCTGTGAAGTAACAGAGTTTGCCATACCGCCATCCTACTATCAGCAGGCTCTGCCTGCACGGTGGACCCTGGGCTGCGAACGCACTTATTATTTGTATTTATTTTGTGCGTTCCGCCAGCCCTAAGTTAATACTAGCGCCAGGGTCTGGCTAGTAAAATGGCGGACGCTCAGCGTCTACTGCAGGACATACAGCAGCTGGAGGGTAGGTTGGCGGCTCTTGAGCGCACAACCTCAGCTGTGGATGTTACCGCAGTCGCTGTTCAGGCTGCTAGCGTGGCTGCAGCCAGTGTGTCCACTGCCACTCCTGTCCCCACATTATCCCACCTCCCACTTCCAGACAAGTTTGCTGGTGACAGCAAGCAATGTCGGGGATTCGTAAGTCAGTGCTCTATACAATTCGAGCTTCTGGCTGCACATTTCCCCACAGATCGGGCACAAGTGGGCTTTGTAATATCTCTTCTGTCGGGCAGAGCGTTGGAGTGGGCCACCCCGCTGTGGGAGCGTGACGACCGTGTGGTGCGGAGTGCTCCTTGTTTTCTGGAGGCTCTAAAAAAGGTCTTTCTAGGACCTCAGGTCACCCACGATGCGGCGCTCCAACTCCTGGCAAGTTCACAGGGTTCGTCTTTGGTCAGCTGTTTTGCTGTCCAATTTCGGACTCTGTCGTCGGAGTTGGACTGGCCAGATAAAGTCCTCAGTCCCGTGTTTTGGAGAAGACTAGCGGGCCATGTGAAAGACGCTTGGCTACCAGGGAGATTCCCGCCACACTGGAGAAGCTTTGTATAATAAGACAACGGCACTCTGTGGGAGGAGATGGCGGTGCCCAAGTACGGTATCCAACCAAAATATGATATAATAAACTTGGAACTCAACAATAGAAGCAGGTGAACAATGCTTTTATTGTGGCATCCATATAGACAGAAGTTTATTTTTTAAACGTTTTCGGTCCAAGCCTGGACCTTCATCAGAAAAATTACTTCCATAGAAAATAAGCTGTTATGGAGATAATGCCAGACAAACTCCTATAGCATAGAAGAACGGCATTTTCCACCAAGTTGTCCTTTAAGGGGACAATTACTGTAGGTCCATCCTCTCTCACCGCCGAGCTCTGTGTTGATTCTGGAGCCGAGGGGAATTTCATGTCCTTTGCCTTTGCTCTCCACCACACTATACCTCTGGTGATGCTCACAAAACCGGTGACTGTGCGTGTAGTGAATGGATCGACTCTGCCCTCACAAATCACCCACCGGACTATCCCTCTCACGTTGTCTATGTCCCCTTCCCATAAGGAGAGTATTTCCTTTCTTGTCCTGCCCGAGGGAATAGACGAGGTGTTGCTGGGAGTACCTAGGCTCCGTCACCACTCTCCCCATATTGAGTGGTCCCCTGGGAGGATACTGGGTTGGGGTGATTCATGTAGAGGCAGGTGTATCAGGGAGTGCGTTCAGGTCACCACCACAGAGATACCTGTAGATCCCACTTCTCTCCCCCAGTGATATTGGTCATACGCAGATGTTTTCTCCAAGAAGGCGGCGGAGACTCTTCCGCCTCATCGCCCCTACGACTGTCCTATTGATCTCTTGCCTGGAGCAGAACCTCCTCGGGAAGAGTCTATCCCCTCTCGCTTCCTGAGACGGAGGCCATGTCCCAGTATATTCAGGAGAATCTGGCAAGAGGGTTCATTAGGAAGTCGGTGTCACCAGCAGGGGTGGGGTTCTTCTTCGTGCAAAAGAAGAATGGAGAATTACGTCCATGTATTGACTACAGGGGTCTTAACACCATCACCGTCAAGAATAAGTACCCGTTGCCCTTAATCTCTGATCTCTTTGATAGGCTCCGAGGAGCAAGGGTATTTACCAAGCTAGATCTACGTGGTGCCTATAACCTAATTAGCATCCATGAGGGGGACGAGTGGAAGACAGCTTTAAATACCAGGGATGGGCATTATGAATACCTGGTGATGCCCTTCGGGCTCTGTAATGCTCCCGCTGTCTTCCAAGACTTTGTTAATGACATTTTCCGGGATATGCTTTCCACCTCTGTAGTAGTCTATCTGGATGATATTCTCATCTTTTCACCAGATATAGACTCTCACCGGAGGGATGTCAACAAAGTCTTCGACCTCTTACGGGCAAACTCCCTCTATGCCAAGCTGGAGAAATGTGTGTTTGAGCAGGAGTCCTTACCTTTCCTGGGCTATATCATCTCCGCCCAGGGATTGGCTATGGATCCTGCCAAACTACAGGCTGTAATGGACTGGCAAGAACCCCATTCTCTTAAAGCGGTGCAGCGCTTTATGGGGTTCATTAATTATTATCGTCAGTTCATCCCCCATTTCTCGACTTTGGTAGCTCCCTTGGTAGCCCTCACCAAGAAGGGAGCAAATCCCAAGTTGCGGTCTGAGGAGGTCTCCAAGGCGTTCCCTTCCATCAAGTCGCATTTTGCCAGTGCTCCCATATTACATCGCCCTGATATTGATAAGCCGTTTATTTCAGAGGTGGACACCTCTTCTGTTGGTGCTGGAGCAGTCCTTTATCAAAAGGATGCTCAAGGTCGGAAGCATCCCTGCTTCTTCTTTTCTAAGACCTTTACACCATCAGAGAGGAATTATTCCATCAGGGACAGGGAGTTGCTGGCTATGAAGTTGGCCTTCTCTGAGTGAACACATCTTCTGGAGGGGGCTCATTTTCCCTTCCAAGTCTTCACCGACCACAAGAACTTGGTATATTTGCAAACGGCTCAGCGGCTAAATTCTCGCCAGGCCAGATGGTCCCTATTCTTCTCTCGGTTTCACTTCACCCTCCATTTTCTCTCCGGTGAGAAGAATGTTCGGGCTGACGCTCTCTCTCGCTCCTTAGTCAGAGGAGGAGGATGAGGAGCCTCGGCTTATTGTCCCCGAAGAGAGCCTGAGAACTGTAGCCCCGTTTTCGCTAGAGTCTGTGCCTCCGGGCAAGACTTTTGTGCCCACTAATTTGCGACCGGAGGTACTCTCTTGGGCACACAAGTCCAGGGTGGGTGGACACTTTGGGGCAAAGAGGACAACAGAATTATTGGCGAGGACATACTGGTGGCCACATATGGCCCGTGACGTCAGGGAGTATGTTCAGGTGTGTGTCTCCTGCGCCCGGAATAATTCCCTTTGACAACGGCCAGCTAGGTTACTTTTTCCTTTGCCGGTGACAGACAGGCCCTGGGAGATGTATAGCCTATATGACAAAGCAACCAGATGAACCAGAACAACATAATAATTAGTAATAAGGTTGCAAAAGGAAAATAAAGGATCTATCGCAATAATATTGATAGGATTTTGGTAATAAACCAAAAAAAGAGACGACCACAGACCCAAAGAGTAGAAAAGTAGAAAATGCTTTATTAATGTTTTATTAAGACATGAAATGTAGTGGATAAACAGATACACAAAAGACGGTGACAAATAGGGTGGAGTAAATGTCAACCTCGACATACACCAAAAAAGACCCTTGTGACTGAAATCCCTGACCGCTGTGACAAAGACCTGTGGGCATCATATTGTATGATAATCATTCTGTGTAATAGTGTTTAAGATAAAGCAGCTGTTGTGGGGCACAAATTACCTAAAGAGCAAGTGCAAATAGGATACCACCACATAGATTTATATATACTGCTGCAAAAAACACTAGTGACCTATTGCTGCCTATATAACAGTTCAAAGGTGCCAGTATATCATAGGGTATTACCTCAGTGGAAAATAGACGGCACAGTCAGGGAGCGTCAGGGAGAGTCAGGTGGATGCCGACGTGCCCCAACGCACGTTTCGGATGCTCGTCCTTCGTCAGGGGGCGTGTCAACAAAGAAAACCGGGTGCTTTAAAAATCCGCCGGACTGGAAGTGATCAACCGCGGACCGGAAGTGACGCATGTAATACCAATAACACACCGCGGTGGACCGCGCCTGCGTCACACGTATGGAAACCAGGGGTAACCATGGAGACCAAACGCTACAGCCACAGGAGGTGGGGCAGCGCGGTGAGGATTAGTACACATGCGTACAGGACCGCGGATCACACTAAATATAATGATGGTGCATAATGCAAAAAATGTAAAGCGAAATCAATTATATAGATGGACCACAATACCAAAATGTGGGAGTAACAAATATACATACATATATGTCTATGCGCGTATGCACATACCCACATACAAATACATATCTCACTCTCAATGTACACCATATCGGGCAAGGATAGAAAAACTGCAGAACTAGAGTGAATGATGACAATAATAACCCTAGTAATCTAAACCTGAAACATGTGTGTATCAATAACCCACAATAATCATAATACAATTATGGGAAAGAAAACAGTATACCCCACACATTGCAACAGGATACTGATAACAATTATATACCATGTACATAAAATATGATATATGAACACACCAGGGAACAAGGGTTACAAATAGAACATGCAGAAAACAAAAGCGATTGGTGACATCGATTGATGCATATTGATAATGACGTCATCATATAAATTGTCCAAAGAGGCGGAATATATCAAATAACCTAAAAATGGTGAACAAAATAAAAAAACTATTATATAAAAAATATAAACACGGTTAAAAACAAGGTGATATCAAAGGAATGACATAAACTCATAAACAGTTGGCTAAGTCATAGAAATGATCCAAAGTTTAAATTCTCGTTTAAACCATTGGGGTGGACAGTATTAAGAGTCCAAATCCATCGGGCTTCAAGTTGTGCTAACCTCCGAGAAATACCACCTCCCTGAATTCCCAAGTCCAAACAGTCAATCCCCTTAAAACGCAGTGTTTTACTATCACATTGATGGTGAGTTTTGAAATGTCTGGGGAGTGTCTTGAGAACAGATAGATCCGTTTCGCTGGCTGCTGCCTCAATTCCTAACACATGCTCCCTGATTCTGATCTTAAATTGGCGAGAAGTAAGGCCTACATAAATCAGGGAGCATGGACATGTGGCGTAATATATGACTCCTTTTGTGGTGCATGTTATCCTTTTGTTAATAGAAAAAGATTTGGTCCCAGATGAGTCCGTAAAGGAGTCACTCCGGTCCACATTTGGACAGGCCACACAATGTCCACATCTGAAACAGCCATTGCGATTCCCTAAGTCATCCAGAAACGTCCGAGGTGGATTATTCTGGTAATGACTTGAAGTAAGAAATTCACGGAGGTTCTTGGAACGTCTATAGGTAATGTATGGTCTGGCTGGAATAATTTTGGCCAGAATAGGGTCTGCTTGTAAAATCGGCCATGCCTTCTCCAAAATGTTCCTAACAGGGCCAGATTGAGAATTGAAGGTTGTAATAAACCTAACTACATCAGGCTGTGATGCATTTTCAGATTTATAAAGAAGCGTATTCCTGTTACTAAATTTAGCCCTATTGAAGGCTTTCTTAATAGATCTATTACTGTAACCTCTCTCCACCAACCGTCTTTTTAAATCATTAGCCTGTATCTCATACTCTGTATCATTCGAGCAGATACGACGAAGGCGTATGAACTGGCCAGTTGGAATGACTCTAATCATATGCGAGGGATGAGAGGAGGAGGCGTGCAACAAAGAATTAGTGGCTGTAGACTTCCTGAAAATAGTGGTCTGTATCAAATGCTCTGGGTCTTTAGTCAGAATGACATCAAGGAATTCAATCCTATTTTTGTCATGGCAAAAGGTCAATTTGATGTTCAAGTTATTATCATTGAGCCAATCTATAAAAGACTGCAGAGAGTCTGGGGAATCCTGCCAGATCAGCAGGATGTCGTCTATGTACCGCGTCCAGAGTAGGACGCGGCCCATAGACTCCTGCCGATCTGACAGGAAGAGGTCCCTTTCCCACAGACCCAGGAACAGGTTGGCATAGGAGGGCGCAAACGCCGCCCCCATGGCTGTTCCCTGGGTCTGTAGGAAAAAGGACCCCTTGAAAACAAAAAAATTATGAGTCAGAGTGAACTCCAACACTTCAAGAATGAATTCCTTCAGTGCAGCAGAGATATTGGAGGTCTGAAGGAAGAACTCTGTGGCTCGCAGACCGTCGCAGTGCCTGATACTGGTATATAACGACTCCACATCAGCCGTAACCAATGTGGAATCATCATCCAGCACCAGACCATCAACTCTGCGAAGTAACTGGTTAGTATCCTTCAAAAAAGAAGGCAATTCCTCAACCAATGGTTTAAGGATTGAATCAATCAATTGATTGACCCGCTCCAGATAGTTCCCCTTGCCTGACACGATTGGACGGCCAGGTGGCACAAGAGCATTTTTATGGATTTTAGGGAGGAGATAAAATGTGGAAATTGTCGGTTCAGAAACAACTAGAGCTGAGCCCAGCTCTTTTGTAATAATACCTTCCTCCACTGCTCGTGATATCATCCCCCTAAGTTCTACATCAAAGGCGGACAAGGGGTTAAAGGTTAGTCTCTTATAACAAATAGTGTTGTTAAGTTGTTTAAAGGCCTCCTTCTCGTACATAACGGTAGGCCAAATAACCAGATTACCATCCTTGTCCGCCTGTTTGATGACAACATCGGGTAGACTCCTAAGATGTTTTAATCTTAAACGTTCATTTCTGGTAAGGTTATCACGGTGGATGTGACAAGGGACTTTTTCAAGTTCCGAAGTCACACCTTGACAAAAAGGTCCACAGTACTGCAGTTGGACAATGGGGGAACCGCCTGGAGCGGGGTCTAATATTGGGAGGAATCTTACCTCCTAATTGCGCATTGTGCTCCTCTGAAAGCTCTTCCAAAATTCTCACTGCAGCTTGCTCTTCCTCTGTTGGAAAAAGTTCAAGAAGTTGATTATTGTGAAAAAAACGTTTAAACATCAATGACCTACCAAATAAATGGAGGTCCTTGATGACTGTAAATTTGTCCAGTCCAGCAGAGGGAGAGTAAGAGAGACCCTTAGACAGTAATTTAAGGTCAACTTCAGAAAGAAAATGAGTGCTGAGGTTAATTACCTTATTATCTACCTGTTCTTCATCACGGTTTTGGCCTCTCTGTCTTTTATAAGGATGGAAATTGGAATTTCTCTGTCTCTTGTAAGAGGCCCCAGAACGCGTCATCATTGAAGAGGTAGAAGTATCTGAGTATGTGCTCACAGATGAAATGGATACATTAGAAGAGGCTCTCTGTAATGGTCTTGTTTGGCTGTTGTTTTTCCTCCAAAAATAAACATTATTTGATTGATAGTCTTTTAAATCTCTATTCAGTTTGGAACCCTGTATCTCATTAATCTTTTTGACTCTGTCGTCCAGAGATTTATTGAGTTGTGTCTCATATTGTTTAATGCGCGCCTCAGAGCAGTCTGCTTTCAATTCAGATAGATTGGAGTCAATTTTATGATCCAACTCTTCAATGGTTTTAGTATTGAGCTTAATAAGTAATTGCATGAAGACCAGGGAACAAGTGTTGCACGCCTCCTCCCAATCCCTCACAAATGTCTGATCCTCAATAATAAAGGTTGGTGATACCCTCACTCTGAGGCCCCTTGGGATCATTTTACGTCCCAGATACTTTTCTAGGAACACCCGGTTCCACCAAGTTTTAGTACGTTTGATTAGAAGATTCTGTACCAAATCAAAGATTTCATCACATCTATGTTCGCCAGACTGTTGCACGCTAGTGCCACCATCACTGAACACCTGCTCCACTTGTCCAAGCCAGGATTGTTCTCTGGCTCTAAAATCCATAGTGTCATATGAAAACCCTGTGCAAAACACAGAAATATTAGATACAGTGCCTACAAGTAGTATTCAACCCCCTGCAGATTTAGCTGGTTTGATAAGATGCAAATAAGTTAGAGCCTTCAAACTGCAAACGAGAGTAGGAATTATTAACAGAAGCATAAATCTTACAAACCAAAAAGTTATGTTGCTCAGTTGAATTTTAATAAATTTTAAACATAAAAGTGTGGGTCAATTATTATACAACCCCTATGTTTAATATTTCGTGGAATAACCCTTGTTTGCAATTACAGCTAATAATCGTCTTTTATAAGACCTGATCAGGCCGGCACAGGTCTGTGGAGTTATCTTGGCCCACTCCTCCATGCAGATCTTCTCCAAGTTATCTAGGTTCTTTGGGTGTCTCATGTGGACTTTAATCTTGAGCTCCTTCCACAAGTTTTCAATTGGGTTAAGGTCAGGAGACTGACTAGGCCACTCCAACACCTTGACTTTTTCCCTCTTGAACCAGGCCTTGGTTTTCTTGGCTGAGTGCTTTGGGTCGTTGTCTTGTTGGAAGATGAAATTACGACCCATCTTAAGATCCTTGATGGAGGAGCGTAGGTTCTTGGCCAAAATCTCCAGGTAGGCCGTGCTATCCATCCTCCTATGGATGCGGACCAGATGGCCAGGCCCCTTGGCTGAGAAACAGCCCCACAGCATGATGCTGCCACCACCATGCTTGACTGTAGGGATGGTATTCTTGGGGTCGTATGCAGTGCCATCCAGTCTCCAAACGTCACGTGTGTGGTTGGCACCAAAGATCTCGATCTTGGTCTCATCAGACCATAGAACCTTGAACCAGTCTGTCTCAGAGTCCTCCAAGTGATCATGAGCAAACTGTAGACGAGCCTTGACATGATGCTTTGAAAGTAAAGGTACTTTACGGGCTCGTCTGGAACGGAGACCATTGCGGTGGAGTACGTTACTTATGGTATTGACTGAAACCAATGTCCCCACTGCTATGAGATCTTCCCGGAGCTCCTTCCTTGTTGTCCTTGGGTTAGCCTTGACTCTTCGGACAAGCCTGGCCTCGGCACGGGAGGAAACTTTCAAAGGCTGTCCAGGCCGTGGAAGGCTAACAGTAGTTCCATAAGCCTTCCACTTACGGATGATGCTCCCAACAGTGGAGACAGGTAGGCCCAACTCCTTGGAAAGGGTTTTGTACCCCTTGCCAGCCTTGTGACCCTCCACGATCTTGTCTTTGATGGCCTTGGAATGCTCCTTTGTCTTTCCCATGTTGACCATGTATGAGTGCTGTTCACAAGTTTGGGGAGGGTCTTAAATAGTCAGAAAAGGCTGGCAAAAGAGATCATTAATCCACACATGTGAAGCTCATTATTCTTGGTGCCTGAACTACTTCTTAAAACTTTAGGGGGACCAAACAGAAGTCGTGTAGTTTGAGGTGTTGAATAATAAATGACACTCTGAATTAACTTTTAGCGTTTTTTTTTTTTTTTTTAAAAAAAGAAATTTAAAAAATTTTTTTTTGCTGCAGTGCATTTCCCACTTCCAGGCTGATCTACAGTACAAATGTCACAATGCCAAGTTAATTCCGCATGTGTCAACCAGCTAAATCTGCAGGGGGTTGAATACTACTTGTAGGCACTGTATATAGCCTATATGACAAAGCAACCAGATGAACCAGAACAACATAATAATTAGTAATAAGGTTGCAAAAGGAAAATAAAGGATCTATCGCAATAATATTGATAGGATTTTGGTATTAAACCAAAAAAAGAGACGACCACAGACCCAAAGAGTAGAAAAGTAGAAAATGCTTTATTAAGACATGAAATATAGTGGATAAACAGATACACAAAAGACGGTGACAAATAGGGTGGAGTAAATGTCAACCTCGACATACACCAAAAAAGACCCTTGTGACTGAAATCCCTGACCGCTGTGACAAAGACCTGTGGGCATCATATTGTATGATAATCATTCTGTGTAATAGTGTTTAAGATAAAGCAGCTGTTGTGGGGCACAAATTACCTAAAGAGCAAGTGCAAATAGGATATCACCACATAGATTTATATATACTGCTGCAAAAAACACTAGTGACCTATTGCTGCCCATATAACAGTTCAAAGGTGCCAGTATATCATAGGGTATTACCTCAGTGGAAAATAGACGGCACAGTCAGGGAGCGTCAGGGAGAGTCAGGTGGATGCCGACGTGCCCCAACGCACGTTTTGGATGCTCGTCCTTTGTCAGGGGCGTGTCAACAAAGAAAACCGGGTGCTTTAACAATCCGCCGGACCGGAAGTGATCAACCGCGGACCGGAAGTGACGCATGTAATACCAATAACACACCGCGGTGGACCGCGCCTGCGTCACACGTATGGAAACCAGGGGTAACCATGGAGACCAAACGCTACAGCCACAGGAGGCGGGGCAGCGCGGTGAGGATTAGTACACATGCGTACAGGACCGCGGATCACACTAAATATAATGATGGTGCATAATGCAAAAAATGTAAAGCGAAATCAATTATATAGATGGACCACAAACCAAAATGTGGGAGTAACAAATATACATACATATATATCTATGCGCGTATGCACATACCCACATACAAATACATATCTCACTCTCAATGTACACCGTATCGGGCAAGGATAGAAAAACTGCAGAACTAGAGTGAATGATGACAATAATAACCCTAGTAATCTAAACCTGAAACATGTGTGTTTTTTTTTTTATTTTGTTCACCATTTTTAGGTTATTTGATATATTCCGCCTCTTTGGACAATTTATATGATGACGTCATTATCAATATGCATCAATCGATGTCACCAATCGCTTTTGTTTTCTGCATGTTCTATTTGTAACCCTTGTTCCCTGGTGTGTTCATATATCATATTTTATGTACATGGTATATAATTGTTATCAGTATCCTGTTGCAATGTGTGGGGTATACTGTTTTCTTTCCCATAATTGTATTATGATTATTGTGGGTTATTGATACACACATGTTTCAGGTTTAGATTACTAGGGTTATTATTGTCATCATTCACTCTAGTTCTGCAGTTTTTCTATCCTTGCCCGATATGGTGTACATTGAGAGTGAGATATGTATTTGTATGTGGGTATGTGCATACGCGCATAGACATATATGTATGTATATTTGTTACTCCCACATTTTGGTATTGTGGTCCATCTATATAATTGATTCGCTTTACATTTTTTGCATTATGCACCATCATTATATTTAGTGTGATCCGCGGTCCTGTACGCATGTTACTAATCCTCACCGGCTGCCCCGCCTCCTGTGGCTGTAGCGTTTGGTCTCCATGGTTACCCCTGGTTTCCATACGTGTGACGCAGGCGCAGTTCCCCGCGGTGTGTTATTGGTGTTACATGCGTCACTTCCGGTCCGCGGTTGATCACTTCCGGTCCGGCGGATTTTTAAAGCACCCGTTTTCTTTGTTGACACGCCCCCTGACGAAGGACGAGCATCCGAAACGTGCGTTGGGGCACGTCGGCATCCACCTGACTTCCCTGACGCTCCTTGACTGTGCCGTCTATTTTCCACTGAGTAATACCCTATGATATACTGGCACCTTAACTGTTATATGGCGCAATAGGTCACTAGTGTTTTTGCAGCAGTATATATAAATCTATTGGTGGTATCCTATTTGCACTTGCTCTTTAGGTAATTTGTGCCCCACAACAGCTGCTTTATCTTAAACACTATTACACAGAATGATTATCATACAATATGATGCCCACAGGTCTTTGTCACAGCGGTCAGGGATTTCAGTCACAAGGGTCTTTTTTGGTGTATGTCGAGGTTGACATTTACTCACCCTATTTGTCACCGTCTTTGTGTATCTGTTTATCACTACATTTCATGTCTTAATAAAGCATTTCTACTTTTCTACTCTTTGGGTCTGTGGTCGTTTCTTTTTTGGTTTAATACCAAAATCCTATCAATATTATTGCGATAGATCCTTTATTTTCCTTTGCAACCTATTAACTAATTATTATGTTGTTCTGGTTCATCTGGTTGCTTTGTCATATAGGCTATATATCTAATATTTCTGTGTTTTGCACAGGTTTTCATATGACACTATGGATTTAGAGCCAGAGAACAATCCTGGCTTGGACAAGTGGAGCAGGTGTTCAGTGATGGTGGCACTAGCGTGCAACAGTCTGGCGAACATAGATGTGATGAAATCTTTGATTTTGTACAGAATCTTCTAATCAAACGTACTAAAACTTGGTGGAACCGGGTGTTCCTAGAAAAGTATCTGGGACGTAAAATGATCCCAAGGGGCCTCAGAGTGAGGGTATCACCAACCTTTATTATTGAGGATCAGACATTTGTGAGGGATTGGGAGGAGGCGTGCAACACTTGTTCCCTGGTCTTCATGCAATTACTTATTAAGCTCAATACTAAAACCATTGAAGAGTTGGATCATAAAATTGACTCCAATCTATCTGAATTGAAAGCAGACTGCTCTGAGGCGCGCATTAAACAATATGAGACACAACTCAATAAATCTCTGGACGACAGAGTCAAAAAGATTAATGAGATACAGGGTTCCAAACTGAATAGAGATTTAAAAGACTATCAATCAAATAATGTTTATTTTTGGAGGAAAAACAACAGCCAAACAAGACCATTACAGAGAGCCTCTTCTAATGTATCCATTTCATCTGTGAGCACATACTCAGATACTTCTACCTCTTCAATGATGACGCGTTCTGGGGCCTCTTACAAGAGACAGAGAAATTCCAATTTCCATCCTTATAAAAGACAGAGAGGCCAAAACCGTGATGAAGAACAGGTAGATAATAAGGTAATTAACCTCAGCACTCATTTTCTTTCTGAAGTTGACCTTAAATTACTGTCTAAGGGTCTCTCTTACTCTCCCTCTGCTGGACTGGACAAATTTACAGTCATCAAGGACCTCCATTTATTTGGTAGGTCATTGATGTTTAAACGTTTTTTTCACAATAATCAACTTCTTGAACTTTTTCCAACAGAGGAAGAGCAAGCTGCAGTGAGAATTTTGGAAGAGCTTTCAGAGGAGCACAATGCGCAATTAGGAGGTAAGATTCCTCCCAATATTAGACCCCGCTCCAGGCGGTTCCCCCCATTGTCCAACTGCAGTACTGTGGACCTTTTTGTCAAGGTGGTGACTTCGGAACTTGAAAAAGTCCCTTGTCACATCCACCGTGATAACCTTACCAGAAATGAACGTTTAAGATTAAAACATCTTAGGAGTCTACCCGATGTTGTCATCAAACAGGCGGACAAGGGAGGTAATCTGGTTATTTGGCCTACCGTTATGTACGAGAAGGAGGCCTTTAAACAACTTAACAACACTATTTGTTATAAGAGACTAACCTTTAACCCCTTGTCCGCCTTTGATGTAGAACTTAGGGGGATGATATCACGAGCAGTGGAGGAAGGTATTATTACAAAAGAGCTGGGCTCAGCTCTAGTTGTTTCTGAACCGACAATTTCCACATTTTATCTCCTCCCTAAAATCCATAAAAATGCTCTTGTGCCACCTGGCCGTCCAATCGTGTCAGGCAAGGGGAACTATCTGGAGCGGGTCAATCAATGGATTGATTCAATCCTTAAACCATTGGTTGAGGAATTGCCTTCTTTTTTGAAGGATACTAACCAGTTACTTCGCAGAGTTGATGGTCTGGTGCTGGATGATGATTCCACATTGGTTACGGCTGATGTGGAGTCGTTATATACCAGTATCAGGCACTGCGACGGTCTGCGAGCCACAGAGTTCTTCCTTCAGACCTCCAATATCTCTGCTGCACTGAAGGAATTCATTCTTGAAGTGTTGGAGTTCACTCTGACTCATAATTTTTTTGTTTTCAAGGGGTCCTTTTTCCTACAGACCCAGGAACAGCCATGGGGGCGGCGTTTGCGTCCTCCTATGCCAACCTGTTCCTGGGTCTGTGGGAAAGGGACCTCTTCCTGTCAGATCGGCAGGAGTCTATGGGCCGCGTCCTACTCTGGACGCGGTACATAGACGACATCCTGCTGATCTGGCAGGATTCCCCAGACTCTCTGCAGTCTTTTATAGATTGGCTCAATGATAATAACTTGAACATCAAATTGACCTTTTGCCATGACAAAAATAGGATTGAATTCCTTGATGTCATTCTGACTAAAGACCCAGAGCATTTGATACAGACCACTATTTTCAGGAAGTCTACAGCCACTAATTCTTTGTTGCACGCCTCCTCCTCTCATCCCTCGCATATGATTAGAGCCATTCCAACTGGCCAGTTCATACGCCTTCGTCGTATCTGCTCGAATGATACAGAGTATGAGATACAGGCTAATGATTTAAAAAGACGGTTGGTGGAGAGAGGTTACAGTAATAGATCTATTAAGAAAGCCTTCAATAGGGCTAAATTTAGTAACAGGAATATGCTTCTTTATAAATCTGAAAATGCATCACAGCCTGATGTAGTTAGGTTTATTACAACCTTCAATTCTCAATCTGGCCCTGTTAGGAACATTTTGGAGAAGGCATGGCCGATTTTACAAGCAGACCCTATTCTGGCCAAAATTATTCCAGCCAGACCATGCATTACCTATAGACGTTCCAAGAACCTCCGTGAATTTCTTACTTCAAGTCATTACCAGAATAATCCACCTCGGACGTTTCTGGATGACTTAGGGAATCGCAATGGCTGTTTCAGATGTGGACATTGTGTGGCCTGTCCAAATGTGGACCGGAGTGACTCCTTTACGGACTCATCTGGGACCAAATCTTTTTCTATTAACAAAAGGATAACATGCACCACAAAAGGAGTCATATATTACGCCACATGTCCATGCTCCCTGATTTATGTAGGCCTTACTTCTCGCCAATTTAAGATCAGAATCAGGGAGCATGTGTTAGGAATTGAGGCAGCAGCCAGCGAAACGGATCTATCTGTTCGCAAGACACTCCCCAGACATTTCAAAACTCACCATCAATGTGATAGTAAAACACTGCGTTTTAAGGGGATTGACTGTTTGGACTTGGGAATTCGGGGAGGTGGTATTTCTCGGAGGTTAGCACAACTTGAAGCCCGATGGATTTGGACTCTTAATACTGTCCACCCCAATGGTTTAAACGAGAATTTAAACTTTGGATCATTTCTATGACTTAGCCAACTGTTTATGAGTTTATGTCATTCCTTTGATATCACCTTGTTTTTAACCGTGTTTATATTTTTTATATAATAGTCTTTTTATTTTGTTCACCATTTTTAGGTTATTTGATATATTCCGCCTCTTTGGACAATTTATATGATGACGTCATTATCAATATGCATCAATCGATGTCACCAATCGCTTTTGTTTTCTGCATGTTCTATTTGTAACCCTTGTTCCCTGGTGTGTTCATATATCATATTTTATGTACATGGTATATAATTGTTATCAGTATCCTGTTGCAATGTGTGGGGTATACTGTTTTCTTTCCCATAATTGTATTATGATTATTGTGGGTTATTGATACACACATGTTTCAGGTTTAGATTACTAGGTTTATTATTGTCATCATTCACTCTAGTTCTGCAGTTTTTCTATCCTTGCCCGATATGGTGTACATTGAGAGTGAGATATGTATTTGTATGTGGGTATGTGCATACGCGCATAGACATATATGTATGTTATTTGTTACTCCCACATTTTGGTATTGTGGTCCATCTATATAATTGATTTAGCTTTAAATTTTTTCCATTATGCACCATCATTATATTTAGTGTGATCCGCGGTCCTGTACGCATGTGTACTAATCCTCACCGCGCTGCCCCGCCTCCTGTGGCTGTAGCGTTTGGTCTCCATGGTTACCCCTGGTTTCCATACGTGTGACGCAGGCGCGGTCCACCGCGGTGTGTTATTGGTATTACATGCGTCACTTCCGGTCCGCGGTTGATCACTTCTGGTCCGGCGGATTTTTAAAGCACCCGGTTTTCTTTGTTGACACGCCCCCTGACGAAGGACGAGCATCCGAAACGTGCGTTGGGGCACGTCGGCATCCACCTGACTCTCCCTGACGCTCCCTGACTGTGCCGTCTATTTTCCACTGAGGTAATACCCTATGATATACTGGCACCTTTGAACTGTTATATGGGCAGCAATAGGTCACTAGTGTTTTTTGCAGCAGTATATATAAATCTATGTGGTGGTATCCTATTTGCACTTGCTCTTTAGGTAATTTGTGCCCCACAACAGCTGCTTTATCTTAAACACTATTACACAGAATGATTATCATACAATATGATGCCCACAGGTCTTTGTCACAGCGGTCAGGGATTTCAGTCACAAGGGTCTTTTTTGATGTATGTCGAGGTTGACATTTACTCCACCCTATTTGTCACTGTCTTTTGTGTATCTGTTTATCCACTACATTTCATGTCTTAATAAAGCATTTTCTACTTTTCTACTCTTTGGGTCTGTGGTCGTCTCTTTTTTTGGTTTAATACCAAAATCCTATCAGGCCCTGGGAGATGGTCGGGATAGACTTTGTGGTGGGTGTTATGATTTGGTAGCTGAGGAGAGCAGGCAAAAACGGCAATACACCAGAGAGGTTGGAATCTACTGGATTGCAGTACCCTGACTAACCACCACAACTAAAGGCAGCCGTGGAGCGTTCCTACGTTGGTCCTAGACGCCTCGTCACAGCCTGAGAGGTTAACTACACCTAAATATAGAAAGAGGAAAGCTATCTGCCCCGGAGCAGATCCCCAAAGAACATAGGAAGCCCCCAAACATGTAATGGCGGTTAGACAAGAGGAAATACAGACACAGACAGAAAATAGTAAGAGCAAACGTTGGGGCCCAATCTGCCTAGAAAAAACAAGGATAGGATAGGAAGGACACTTACTGCAATCCAAAAAACCCTAAAAAATACCAACTCTACTAATTGCAAAAACACCTGAGATCACACGACCTCTACCACCTAAATTAGTTCTCTGGTGTAACAAAACTAAGCCGCAGCCACTGAAAAAACTGGAAAAGGCAAATGAACAAATAACAGTGGCTCAGATAAACTGAGAGGAGCACAAGCCCCCGGAGGGGGCCTGGCTGACCTCCACAGAAGTGCAGGGAACAATGCAAAAAGCAAGCACAAAAATAAAAACAGAAAATATCTTATCTGAGAGCAGGAGAAGAGGCAAGACTCAGCAAGCTTCCAAGTGAACCAGGATCCACAGTTAAGACAAGAACAATTGATCACCGGCAACCATGATGGGAGGGAACCTCCCTTATATAAGACCAGTCTGTAACTCCTGATTGCCAATCTTCATTGAATGGTTCAGTACTGTTTGTAACCACCAGAGGGAGCTTCTGCTCAGAATTCATTTCTAACACATTCACAACAGGTGGGCTTACCCAAGTCTCGGGGTTGCACTATCATTTGGGTGATCACCGACCACTTCTCCGAAATGGTGCACTTAGTGCCGCTACCCCAGTTACCTTCTGCACGGACCTTGGCAGCATTATTTATTAGACACATCTTCCGTCTACACGGTATGCCAGACAAGATTGTCAGCGATCGAGGTCCCCAATTTGCGTCTCGGTTCTGGAGAGTTGTGTCATCTACTCTGTATTGAGTTAAACCTCTCCTCTGCATATCATCCCGAGACGAAAGGGTTGGTAGAGAGGGCCAACCAGACCTTGGTCACATACTTGCGACATTTTGCCTCTGCCAGGCAGGATGACTGGGCATCCTTGCTCCAGTGGGCGGAGTTCGCGCTAAACAATGCTGTGGCTGACTCCACCGGACAGACCCCATTCCTCTTAAATTACGGCCAGCATCCGCGGGTACTGGTGCCCATGCCCGTGGCTTCCGCCGACTCCAGGGTGGCAGACTGGGCTGTGGAGGCACGGGACATATGGGACCGCACCCAGGATGCCATTCAGGCTTCCAAGGAAAGGATGAGGTCTTCTGCCGATGCCCATCGGCGTCCCGCTCCTACATTTGCTCCTGGCGACTTAGTGTGGCTCTCCGCCCGAAACATCAGGCTACGGGTGGAATCCACTAAGTTGGCACCCCGTTATTTGGGTCTCTTCAAGGTTCTCAAGCAGGTGAACCCTGTGGTTTACCGTTTGGCCCTTCCGCCTCACCTTGGTATCTCCGACAACTTCCATGTGTCCCTCCTAAAACCCTTGGTCATCTCCCGGTTGCCTGAGTCATCTGCCGGGACGTCGGGTTCATCTACGGATGATTATGAGGTGAACGCCATTGTAGGGTGCAAGGTGGAACGGGGCAAAACATTTTTTTGGGTGGATTGGAGGGGTTATGGGCCTGTGGATAGGTCCTGGGAGCCTGCCGAACATATTCATGCTCCGCAGCTCATCGCTGCCTTTGAACGTAGCGAGGCCCAAAGAAGGGGGGCCCTAGGAGGGGGGGTAATGTTAGGGGTCGAGTTCCCGCTTCTGCACAAGGGGAATCTCGAGCCGTCCCTGCTGCAGTCTCCCATCCGTCTCATGCCGCAGTGGACTCTGTTCAGCTTAGACGTCGGTCCCAGTGTCTCACCCAGTCTAACATTGTGCAGAGGATTACTGTTGCTCCTTCAGGCTCTGCTATTGTAGCCAGTACTGGTTAGTGGCGAGCAGACGTCTTTAGGACAAAGTCCTTGCTTTCCCCTTTCTGAGCATGCCCAGAGTAAGATCTCTCATTGGAGATCAGGGGTCACATGCTCAGGTACTGCAGCAGCTCCTATTGGTCCGTCAGGAAGGTCCTGAAACCACTAGTGTTCTGGAGCAGTTTTCTATTGGTTCTTATCTGGCAGGTCCTGTAGTTGCTACTATAAAAGGGTGGCATGGTCGTGCCGCCATGCGCTATTATCAATCACATTATGTGCTTTGCGCCAGGGTGATCTTGCACGCATGTGTTAGGGCTCGGCTGAAATAAGCCCCTAGAATACCGGCACCTCCGGTGAGGAGATTGTATGCACGTGTTTAGGGCTCGGCTGAAATAAGCCCCTAGAATACCGGCTTCTCTGGTGAGGAGATTGTCTGATTGCGTTGCTGATTGTGTTACTACGGACTGCTGTCCGCACAGCAGTTGTATGTGCATACCTGTGGAGTTAACAGGACACAGTCCATATTTCTGCGTTTCTACTTTAGCGACTCTGTGGTGTAACAGAGTTCGCTTATACTGCCATATAGGGCCACAGTGTCCATAGTTGCAACTCTGTGAAGTAACAGAGTTCGCCATACCACCATCCTACTAGCAGCAGGCTCTGCCTGCACGATGGACCCCGGGCTGCGAACGCACATATTATTTATATTTATTTTGTGCGTTCCGCCAGCCCTAACACCGAGATTGACTGTAATGAGGAAATTGAATAAGATGAGGGACATGTGTCTGTAATGGCTACTCAAGGTGACCTTGTCTCTGATGATGTAAAAAAAGATGGTGAAAATGTGGGAGGAGACTTCAGAACTAAAGATGGAGGAAACATGGGAGGAGACTTCAGAAATGATGCAGATGATGTACGAGGGACAGATGTACAAAGGCCACCAAAAATAGAAGACAATTCAGAGGCCCAACTCCAAATTAAAGTTAGGAAAAATTTGTTAAAACTATGCAAAATCATTCCTGCATATGATAACAAAATCCATGTGTGCAGAAATGCTGAAATATTCGAAAGTTTTGTTGATAAGCTTGATTTAACTAATAAGGAGAGGAATCGATTATTTAAATTGTGGCTTCCTGCAACCTTTTCCAGACGTTTAACATTAAAATTGTCTTGTGATAACGACTTACATGGAGATCTAAATGATAAAAACAGATTGAAAATTCTGATTTTCTGTGCATTAAATGAAAATTGGCCAGATATTGATATTCTTCAAAAATTAAGGATTGGTCGGAAAGAATGTACTTTTACATTCATGTCCATATTTGAAAGGTTGTACAAAACTCTCATTACCAATGTCAAAATACAATCAATGATAAAATGTTTTGTAAACAAATTTTGATTCCTACATTCTGTATCTTGTGTTATTGCGTCACAAAAAGATACTTTATTTGAATGTGCGCAATCCCTTGATTTTGCTAGAAAACATGAGAATCGTGAAAGGAAAATAAATCATACTAATTTTGTAAAATCAGACAGTGTAAAATCTTTTAAAAAGCCAGTGTCAAAATCTCCTAAACTGAGTCATCCCCATAATCAAATCTATGACATACGAAAAAAATTACATATTTGTTATAAGCCCTACCAAATGATCCAAGAGCATACAGAAAAAATTTTACAGAAAGAGTTAAAAATTCAAAGTTCAGACCGCTCTGTAAAGAGACAAATGGAGGACATTGACAGACAGGAACAGGTGACTTCTGAGAGTAACATAGCTGAATCTTTGGTTTACAGCTCATTATTGGAGCTGCTCAAACAATCATTAAAAAAGGAATGATAAAAAGAGCTTTTCAGGACATTTTTTTTACAAAGAAATAAGATTTGGTTTAGGAATTGACTGAAAATGAAATTTTATGTTGTGTAAAAGTATTGTACAATATATTATTCAGTTATTTGTAATTATTTTATAAATATAATTCTGTAGTTTTACAGTTTTTGTAGATATATATAATATATATATATATATTTTCATACAGTATATATAGTATACTTGTATAAGTAGAGATTGTATAACTATATTTATATGTATAGTGATATAATTAAAATAAACTACACTAGTAATATTTAGAATTACATTAAAGCCAATACATATATGTATAAGACATTGCAATTATTTTGTTTCTGGATGAATATGATATTTAACCTTACCTGTTATGTTTTGGTAGCTGAGTAGAATAAGCAAAAATGGCAATACACCAGAGAGGCTGGAACCTATTGGATTGCAGTAACCTGAAGTAACCACACAACTAGAGGTAGCCGTGGAGCGTTCCTACTTTGATCCTAGACGCCTCGTCACAGCCTGAGAGATAACTACACCTAAAGGCAGAAAGATGAAAGCTATCTGCCCCGGAGCAGATCCCCAAAGAAAATAGGAAACCCCCAAACATGTAATGGCGGTTAGACAAGAAGAAGCACGGACACAGACAGAAAATAGAATGAGCAAACGCTGGGGCCCAATCTGTCTAGACAGAAAAGTACAGGAAAGGATACTCACTGCAATCCAAAAAAACCCTAAAAAATACCAACTCATCTGATTGCAAAAACACCTTGGATCACACGATCTCTAACACCTAAATCAGATCTCTGGTGTAACAAAACTAAGCCGCAGCCACTGAAAAAACAGGAAAAATCAAATGAACAAACAACAGTGGCTCCAGATAAACTGAGAGGAGCACAAGCCCCCGGAGGGGACCTGGCTGACCTCCACAGAAGTGAAGGGAACAATGCAAAAAGCAAGCACAAAAATAAAAGCAGAAAATATCTTATCTGATAGCAGAATATGCAGGCAAGACTCAGCAAACTTCCAAATGAACCAGGAACCACAATTGAGACAAGAACAATTGACCACCAGCAACCATCATGGGAGGGAACCTCCCTTATATCAGACCAGTCCGTGATCCCAGATTGCCATTCCTTGCTGAAAGGTTCAGTACTGTCTGTAATCACCAGAGGGAGCCTCTGCTCAGAAACCATCTCTAGCACATTCATAACAGTACCCCCCCCCTTGAGGAGGGGTCACCGAACCTTCACTTGTGCATTCAGGCTGATCAGGATGAGCTCGGTGATAGGCACGGATCAGTATCCTAGCATGGATGTCCGAAGCAAACACCCAAGAATTGTCCTCCTGACCATAACCTCTCCACTTAACAAAATACTGGAGTTTCTGTCTAGAAAAACGAGAATCCAATATTTTCTCAACCACATACTCCAGATTGCCCTTAACCAAAACAGGGTCAGGAGGCGCAGCCATAGGAACCACTGGCTCGACAAACCTCTTCAATAAGGACTTGTGGAACATGTCATGGATCTTAAATGTCCCTGGAAGAAGCAAACGGAAGGAAACAGGATTAAGGATCTCCATGATCTTATAAGGTCCAATGAACCTAGGCTTAAACTTTGGAGATGCAACCCTCATAGGGATATTTCTTGAGGACAACCAAACCAAGTCCCCCACTTTAAACCATTAGTCCTGTGCCGGTTGGCAAACCGTTGGGCCTTCTCTTGAGAGAGAGACAACCTCTCCACTACCTGGTCCCAAATCTGCTGCATTCGCTCCACAACAGAGTCAACACCCGGACAGACAGAAAAAAATCGAGGGTGAAACCCAAAATTGCAGAAAAATGGAGACATCAAGGTGGTAGAGCTAGCCCTATTATTAAGAGCAAACTCAGCCAAAGGCAAAAAAGAGACTCATCTTGACCAGCAGATACAAAACATCTCAAATAAGTCTCCAAGGTCTGGTTTGTTCTCTCGGTTTGTCCATTGGTCTGAGGATGAAAAGCAGAGGAGAAAGATAATTGAACACCAAGTTTAGAACAAAATGTCCTCCAAAATCTGGAAACAAACTGGACTCCTCTGTCAGACTCAATGTTCTCCGGAATGCCATGTAACCGAACCACGTGCTGAAGGAACAAAGGCACCAATTCGGAGGAGGAAGGTAACTTAGGTAATGGCACAAGATGTATCATCTTGGAAAACCTATCACAGATTACCCAGATAACGGTCATTCTCTGAGAGACAGGGAGGTCGGAAATAAAATCCATAGAAATATGGGTCCATGGCCTCTTGGGTACAGGTAATGGCATTAACAAACCACTAGAGCGAGAGCAAGGCTTGGAGCGAGAGCAAATGCCACCTAAAGGACCGACTCACCAAGTCTCTGGTACCAAAAATCCCGGGATGACCAGCCAACGCGGAACAATGAATCTCAGACATCACACTCTTCTTCCACTGGTCTGGGAAAAGTAATTTCCCAATAGCGCAGCGCTCAGGTTTATCCAAATGACACCCTTCCAAAGCCAGTCTCAAATTGGGCAAGATGGCAGAAAGAACTACACCCTCTTTCAAAATAACAGTAGGATCAGATAACTCAGGAGAGTCCACAAAGAAACTCCTCGAGAGGGCATCCGCCTTAACATTCATAGTGCCAGGAAGAAAAGAAACCACAAAATTAAAACGTGTGAAAAACAAGGCCCAACTGGCCTGTCTAGGATTAAGTCGCTTGGCTGATTCGAGATAAACCAGATTCTTATGGTCCTTGAGGACCACCACGTGATGTTTGGCTCCTTCCAGCCAATGTCTCCACTCTTCAAAGGCCCACTTCATGGCCAATAACTCTCAATTACCCACGTCATAATTACGTTCAGTTGGAGAAAATTTTCGAGAGAAAAAGGCACAAGGGTTACTCTTAGAGGTCTCTGGATCTCTTTGGGACAAAACGGCACCTGCCCCAATTTCAGAGGCATCAACCTCCACCTGAAACGGTAGAGAAACATCAGGCTGCCGTAGAACAGGAGCAGAAGTGAATATCTGCTTAAGTTCCTGAAACGCAGAGACTGCCTCAGGAGGCCAATTCACCACATCAGAACCCTTTTTTGTCAAATCAGTCAATGGTTTAACAATACAGGAGAAATTACCAATAAATTTAAGATAAAAATTGGCAAAACCCAAAAATCTCTGAAGAGCCTTCAATGAAGTAGGTTGGACCCAATCACAGATGGCCTGAACCTTGACCGGGTCCATTTCAATAACAGACGGAGACAAAATGAATCCCAGAAATGAGACCTTCTGTACGCCAAAAAGACACTTTGGTCCCTTCACATACAGAGCATTCTCTCTCAAAATCTGGAACACAGTCCGAACATGTTTCACATGAGAGTCCCAGTCATTGGAAAAAATCAAGATATCATCCAAATAAACAATCAGAAATTTATCCACAAAATCCCTGAAAATATCATTCATGAAGGATTGAAAGACGGAAGGAGCATTAGTGAGCCCAAAGGGCATCACTAGGTACTCAAAATGCCCCTCTGGGGTATTAAACGCAGTCTTCCATTCATCCCGGTGCTTAATGCGAATAAGGTTATACGCCCCCCTGAGGTCAAGCTTAATAAACCAACTAGCACTTTTCACCCTGGAAAACAGTTCAGAAATCAAGGGTAACGGATATTGATACTTCACAGTGATCTTATTCAAGAGACGATAATCAATACACGGCCTCAATGAACCATCCTTTTTGGCCACAAAGAAAAAACCGGCACCCAAGGGTGAAGAGGAGGGTCTGATATGGCCCTTCTCCAATGACTCCTTGATATAAGATCGCATAGCATCGTGTTCAGGTACAGACAAGTTAAAAAGGCGATCTTTAGGAAATTTACCACCAGGCACTAATTCAATAGCGCAATCATAGCTCCTGTGAGGGGGCAAGGATGCAGATTTACTTTCACTAAATACATCTGAAAAATCAGTCAAAAAGTCAGGAACATCCTGAGACTGGGGAGAGGCAGAAAAAACAGGAGTGTCGGCATTAACACATTGGCAGCCCCAACTGGTCACAGACACAGATTTCCAATTCAAAACAGGATTATGAGACTGTAACCAAGGGAAACCTAGTACAATAATGTCATGCAGATTATACAGCACCAGAAATTTGCAACTCTCCTGATGATCTGGTTCAACCCTCATTATCACCTGAGTAGAAAACTGGGGTTTATTCTCCGCCAAAGGGGTAGAATCAATGCCCAGTAGGGGAATAGACTTCCGCAGGGGTATCATGGGAAACCCACAACGTTTGGCAAAGTCAAAATCCATCAGGTTAATGCTGCTCCAGAATCAACAAAAGCCTGAGCAGAAAATGTGGACAGGGAGCAAATCAGGGTAACAGTCAACAGAAATTTAGTCTGAACTGTTGTGACTGTGTTAGAAATGAATTCTGAGAAGCTCCCTCTGGTGGTTACAAACAATACTGAACAATTCAATGAAGATTTGCAATCAGGAGTTACAGACTGGTCTTATATAAGGGAGGTTCCCTCCCATCATGGTTGCCGGTGATCAATTGTTCTTGTCTAAACTGTGGTTCCTGGTTCACTTGGAAGCTTGCTGAGTCTTGCCTGCATCTTCTGCTATCAGATAAGATATTTTCTGCTTTTATTTTTGTGCTTGCTTTTTGCATTGTTCCCTGCACTTCTGTGGAGGTCAGCCAGGTCCCCTCCGGGGCTTGTGCTCCTCTCAGTTTATCTGAGCCACTGTTATTTGTTCATTTGCCTTTTCCAGTTTTTTCAGTGGCTGCGGCTTAGTTTTGTGACACCAGAGAACTAATTTAGGTGGTAGAGGTCGTGTGATCTCAGGTGTTTTTGCAATTAGTAGAGTTGGTGTTTTTTAGGGCTTTTTGGATTGCAGTAAGTGTCCTTCCTATCCTTTTCTGTCCAGGTAGATTGGGCCCCAACGTTTGCTCATACTATTTTCTGTCTGTGTCTGTATTTCCTCTTGACTAACCGCCATTACATGTTTGGGGGCTTCCTATGTTCTTTGGGGATCTGCTCCGGGGCAGATAGCTTTCCTCTTTCTATCTTTAGGTCTAGTTAACCTCTCAGGCTGTGACGAGGCGTCTAGGACCAACGTAGGAACGCTCCACGGCTGCCTTTAGTTGTGGTGGTTAGTCAGGGTACTGCAATCCAGTAGATTCCAACCTCTCTGGTGTATTGCCGTTTTTGCCTGCTCTCCTCAGCTACCAAATCATAACAGTATCACCGGCCAAACTGAAAATTATATGGTACTCAACAGAAGGAAAAAATAGTAAAAGGAAAAAGAAAAAAGGAAGTTGTCAGAAATTTTTTTTTTTTTTTGAAGTTCGGAGTATTGCTACCTATCTTGCTAGGTTGCCGGTTGTGGAACCTAGGATCCCCATGCCAGATTTATTTTTGGGGGATCGAGCTAAATTTCTGAATTTCAAAAATAACTGTAAGTTGTTTTTTGCCTTAAAACCTAAGTCCTCAGGGAACGCAGCACAGCAGGTTCAAATTGTCATCTCTCTCCTGCGCGGCGATCCTCAGGATTGGGCTTTTTCCCTGACACCTGTGCACCCTGTTTTGAGTAATGTTGATGCATTTTTTCTGGCTCTGGGGTTATTGTACGATGAACCTAATGTCACTGATCAAGCTGAAAAAACCTTGTTGGCATTAAATCAGGGGCTTGAGGACGCTGAGTTGTACTGTCAGAAATTCCGAAAGTGGGCAGTCCTGACCAAATGGAATGATGATGCTTTGGCAGCCCTTTTTTGGAAGGGTCTGTCAGAGAATGTAAAAGATGTTATGGTGGGTTTCCCTGCTCCCTCTGGTCTCAATGATTCTATGTCATTAGCGATTCAATTGACAGACGTTTGCGTGAGCATAGAGGTATGCATGGAATAGTGTTGCCTTGTGAACCAGCTTCTGAGTCCATGCAGTGTGATAGAGTGGCTTCTGGGGCACAGCGTCATGAGTTTCGAAAACGCAATGGGTAAAGGCTGGGTCTCACATAGCGATACACCAGCGATCCCGACAACGATATGCACTTGTCAGGATCGCTGGTGTATCGCTACATGATCGCTGCTGAGCTGCCAAACAGGCAGCTCAGGCAGCGATCAGGACAAGCAACACTGCGGGTAACATCGCTTAGTTACCCGCAGTGTACCTTGGATACCAGCGCCCTGATGCAGGGAGCTCGTAACCAAGGTACACGTCGGGTTTCCAAGCGCTGCGCGGTGCCTGGAAACCCGCTGTGTACCTTGGATACCAGCTCCCTGCATCAGGGCGCTGGTATCCAAGGTACACAGCGGGTTTCTAGGCACAGCCCCGCTCCTGGAAACCCGCTGTGTACCTTGGTTACCAGCGGATCGCTGGTCTCCCGCCTGTCACACGCAGCGATGCGTGCCTGTCAGCGGGAGACCAGCGATCAAAAAAATGTCCTGACATTTCAGCGACGATCAGCGATACCCAGCAGGGGGGCTGATCGTCGCTGAATGTCACACACAGCGATATCGCTGGTGAGCTCGCTGCTGCGTCACAAAACTAGTGACTCAGCACCGATCTCGGTAGTGATATCGCTATGTGAGACGGGCCCTTTATGTTTCTACTGTGGTGACGCCTCTCATGCTATTTCAGTCTGCCCTAAGCGGGGAAGACGTTTTGCACGCTCAGTTGTCTTGGGTAGTGTTCAGACTAAATTTCTGTTGACTATTACCCTGATTTGCTCCCTGTCCACATTTTCTGCTCAGGATTTTGTTGATTCTGGAGCAGCTATTAACCTGATGGATTTTGATTTTGCTAAACGTTGTGGGTTTCCCTTGATACCCCTACGGAAGTCTATTCCCCTACTGGGGATTGATTCTACCCCTTTGGCTGAGAATAAACCCCAGTTCTCTACTCAGGTGATAATGAGGGTTGAACCTGATCATCAGGAGAGTTGCAAATTTTTTTGCTGTATAATCTGCATGACATTATTGTACTGGGTTTCCCTTGGTTACAGTCTCATAATCCTGTTTTGGATTGGAAATCTGTGTCTGTGACCAGTTGGGGCTGCCAATGTGTTAATGCCAACACTCCTGTTTTTTCTGCCTCTCCCCAGGCTCAGGATGTTCCTGACTTTTTGACTGATTTTTCTGATGTGTTTAGCGAAAGTAAATCTGCATCCTTGCCCCCCCATAGAGCTATGACTGCGCTATTGAATTAGTGCCTGGTAGTAAATTCCCTAAAGGTCGCCTTTTTAACTTGTCTGTACCTGAACATGACGCTATGCGGTCATATCAAGGAGTCATTGGAGAAGGGTCATATCAGACCATGCTCTTCACCCTTGGGTGCCGGTTTTTTCTTTGTGGCCAAAAAGGATGGTTCATTAAGGCCGTGTATTGATTATCGTCTCTTGAACAATATCACTGTGAAATATCAATATCCGTTACCCTTGATTTCTGACCTGTTTTCCAGGGTGAAAAGTGCTACTTGGTTTACCAAGCTTGACCTCAGGGGAGCGTATAACCTTATTCGCATTAAGCACGGGGATGAATGGAAGACGGCGCTTAATACCCCAGAGGGGCATTTTGAGTACCTAGTGATGCCCTTTGGGCTCACTAATGCTCTTTCCGTCTTCCAGTCCTTCATGAATGACATTTTCAGGGATTTTGTGGATAAATTTCTGATTGTTTATTTGGATGATATCTTGATTTTTTCCAATGACTGGGACTCTCATGTGAAACATGTTCGGACTGTGTTCCAGATTTTGAGAGAGAATGCTCTGTATGTGAAGGGATCAAAGTGTCTTTTTGGCGTACAGAGGATCTCATTTCTGGGATTCATTTTGTCTCCGTCTGTTATTGAAATGATACATATCAAAAAACTGACCGGCACATCCAAACATAGATCCAGTGTGAACAGGTGCTAAACCTAGAGTCACCAACTCATGTACATACAAGAAAAAAAGGTAGCACACTGTAGCGCTATAGCTTGCAAACACGAAATATGAAAATATGAAAAATATGAAAAATGAATTGCATCACTGCCTTAGAAATATGAAAAATTGAGAAGTCTTAGCGCATAAGATGGCCAAATTATGTGTGCCTGATAGCCACGTCAAGGCTCTCCTCGTATATCAGGTCCTAACTAATGCCAATCCTCGCTTAGAAAAGTCTGTCTGCATGGGAACATATGAATCCTCTCTTCAGACTAAAATCTACATCTCTGTGGAGGGGTAATGAACCTGTTGCAATTAAAAAGCCTGTGACCACCAGGTGGAGTGCTCAGGTAGAAGGTAAATGAATACATATCAAAAAACTGACCGGCACATCCAAACATAGATCCAGTGTGAACAGGTGCTAAACCTAGAGTCACCAACTCATGTACATACAGAAAAAAAGGTAGCACACTGTAGCGCTATAGCTTGCAAACACGAAATATGAAAATATGAAAAATATGAAAAATGAATTGCATCACTGCCTTAGAAATATGAAAAATTGAGAAGTCTTAGCGCATAAGATGGCCAAATTATGTGTGCCTGATAGCCACGTCAAGGCTCTCCTCGTATATCAGGTCCTAACTAATGCCAATCCTCGCTTAGAAAAGTCTGTCTGCATGGGAACATATGAATCCTCTCTTCAGACTAAAATCTACATCTCTGTGGAGGGGTAATGAACCTGTTGTAATTAAAAAGCCTGTGACCACCAGGTGGAGTGCTCAGGTAGAAGGTAAATGAATACATATCAAAAAACTGACCGGCACATCCAAACATAGATCCAGTGTGAACAGGTGCTAAACCTAGAGTCACCAACTCATGTACATACAAGAAAAAAAGGTAGCACACTGTAGCGCTATAGCTTGCAAACACGAAATATGAAAATATGAAAAATATGAAAAATGAATTGCATCACTGCCTTAGAAATATGAAAAATTGAGAAGTCTTAGCGCATAAGATGGCCAAATTATGTGTGCCTGATAGCCACGTCAAGGCTCTCCTCGTATATCAGGTCCTAACTAATGCCAATCCTCGCTTAGAAAAGTCTGTCTGCATGGGAACATATGAATCCTCTCTTCAGACTAAAATCTACATCTCTGTGGAGGGGTAATGAACCTGTTGTAATTAAAAAGCCTGTGACCACCAGGTGGACTGCTCAGGTAGAAGGTAAATGAATACATATCAAAAAACTGACCGGCACATCCAAACATAGATCCAGTGTGAACAGGTGCTAAACCTAGAGTCACCAACTCATGTACATACAAGAAAAAAAGGTAGCACACTGTAGCGCTATAGCTTGCAAACACGAAATATGAAAATATGAAAAATATGAAAAATGAATTGCATCACTGCCTTAGAAATATGAAAAATTGAGAAGTCTTAGCGCATAAGATGGCCAAATTATGTGTGCCTGATAGCCACGTCAAGGCTCTCCTCGTATACGTCTAGGACCAACGTAGGAACGCTCCACGGCTGCCTTTAGTTGTGGTGGTTAGTCAGGGTACTGCAATCCTGTAGATTCCAACCTCTCTGGTGTATTGCCGTTTTTGCCTGCTCTCCTCAGCTACCAAGTCATAACACTGAACACTACCCAAGACAACTGAGCGTGCAAAACGTCTTCCCCGCTTAGGGCAGACTGAAATAGCATGAGAGGCGTCACCACAATAGAAACATAACCCATTGCGCTTTCGAAATTCATGACGCTGTGCCCCAGTAGTCACTCTATCACACTGCATGGGCTCAGAAGCTGGTTCACAAGGCAACACTATCTCACGCATACCTCTGCGCACACGCAAACGTCTGTCAATTTGAATAGCCAATGACATAGAATCATTGAGACCAGAGGGAGCAGGGAATCCCACAATAACATCCTTTACATTCTCTGACAGCACCTTCCGAAAAAGGGTTGCCAAAGCATCATCATTCCTTTTGGTCAGGACTGCCCACTTTTGGAATTTCTGACAGTACAACTCTGCTTCTTCAAGACCCTGATTTAATGCCAACAAGGTTTTTTCAGCTTGATCAGTGACATTAGATTCATCGTACAATAACCCAGAGCCAGAAAAAATGCATCAATATCATTCAAAACAGGATCCCCAGGTGTCAGGGAAAAAGCCCAATCCTGAGGATCGCCGCGCAGGAGAGCAATGACAATTTGAACCTGCTGTGCTGCGTTACCTGAGGACTTAGGCTTTAAGGCAAAAAACAACTTACAGTTATTTTTGAAATTCAGAAATTTAGCCCGATCCCCCAAAAACAAATCTGGCATGGTAATCCTAGGTTCCACAACCAGCAACCTAGCAAGATAGGTAGCAATACTCCGAACCTCAGTGGCAAGCTGATCCACACGGACAGACAACTGTGCAAGCTCCATTGAGAGAAAAAAAAATCCTCCTCAGCACCCAGAGAGAAAGAAGGAAAAAATGCAACAAACAGGAAAAAAAAATATTTCAGTTTAGGCTGGTGATACTGTTATGTTTTGGTAGCTGAGGAGAATAAGCAAAAACGGCAATACACCAGAGAGGCTGGAACCTATTGGACTGCAGTAACCTGAACTAACCACACAACTAGAGGTAGCCGTGGAGTGTTCCTACGTTGATCCTAGACGCCTCGTCACAGCCTGAGAGATAACTACACCTAAAGGCAAAAAGATGAAAGCTATCTTCCAAATGAACCAGGAACCACAATTGAGACAAGAACAATTGATCACCGGCAACCATCATGGGAGGGAACCTCCTTTATATCAGACCAGTCCGTGATCCCAGATTGCCATTCCTCGCTGAAAGATTCAGTACTGTCTGTAACCACCAGAGGGAGCCTCTGCTCAGAAACCATCTCTAGCACATTCATAACACTTATCTCTTATTTATCCTTAGAATTTTCACTTCAAAGTAGGACTTAATCGGAAAAAACTATCTTACATGGATTTATGCCTTTATTTACACAGGAAGTTGTAATAACTGCATGATTTTATATATTTAACACTTAAAAGAAAATAATATATAACTAACTGAATCTAAATTTAGTTTTTGTGTGTTGCTAACATTTTGAAGTTATTTATTTGCATGGCAATATGTCTTTACTACTGCTTGACAGTGACAGCAAGCTGACATTTAAACTGTTCTAATAATAAGGATACCATATACCTCCATTTCAGTGTTTGTAACTTAAAGCTTGTAGCTTCAGTGAAAATAATTTTTTGAGAGCTCAGTCTTTGCAAGTCAAAGAATTTTTTTTAGGCCTAAGTTAGAGGGTTCAGTTACAGTTACAAACCCTTGCACCAAGAATAGATACAACTCATACCTTATTTTCTTATGAGTCCTTCTATCTATATAATGGTTTACAAAGTTTGTTATGTGTATTTGGGGAATATTCAAAGAAATATTAAGATATTAAATTTAATAGCTTATAATGCGCATTGATAATTAGAATACAATTATTTGGGTTAATATACATGTATTCCTACCTTTTGTATGTGGAATCTATGGTGTGAACTTATATCCGTGTCACAGTCTGAATGACAGATGACAGATGCGTGTATGAGCAGCTGCTAAGAATGAATATAACCTAAGAGTAATGTATGTGTGATGTATGAAAAAAGTTTCACAATTCATGGTATGCGAGAAAACAAAAAAACCTTGTTTTTTAAGAGAAATAATACAAATCAGTTCAATTATTAGAATATTAAGATATATAATGAAATATTATCTACTCAACATATATTTCTTTAGAAATTTTTTTTTAGTTAATAGTAGATAAGTGTAATCACACATCAAAATGGTTTATCAAGAAAATCTACATTTAGATTATCATTTTTTTTCTTTTTCCCAAAGGATAATTTTATGATATTCAATATTATTTTTATTTTGAATGGTTACACAGATGGTACACATCTTCAGACAAATATATGGTATAAAGCTAAAATAGAAGTTACATAAATAATTTATAAAACAATTATTTTTTCATTTTGGTTTTGATAAATGAATTATTTCATAAAATAATAATATTTTTTTGGTATTAAGGGGGACATGTGTTTGTGATACTGAATACATCATCACATTTCATCAATACCTCTTCTTCACACATTTTAAAGAATATAAAAAGGTACAATGGTATAACTACTAGAGATAATAACATTAACCCCTTAACGACCGCCGATACGCCTTTTAACGGCGGTCATTAAGGGTACTTAAACCACAGCGCCGTTAATTAACGGCGCTGTGGAAAAAGTGAATAGCGCCCCCCAGAGGCGCATTTTCTCCGGGGTCTCGGCTATCGGGGGTAGCCGAGACCCCAGAGAACATGATTCGGGTCGGTTTTTACCGACACCGATGTTGCGATCGCCGTTATTAACCCTATAACGGCGACCGCAACAAGAAAAAAAAAAAATTTTGTGCCATTTAATTTCTCTGTCCTCTGATGTCATCGGACATCAGAGGACAGAGAAAAAGGGTCCCCGGGACCCCTATGTGGCCCCCGTTGTCCTGCATGTGGCCCCAGGGCCATCCGGTGTCCCCCGGGGCCGGCACGATGAAGAAAATGGCGGGCGCATGCTCAGTGCGCCCGCCGCTATGTGCCGCTGTGTGCTGGGGGGATGGGCAAACATTCTCTGGGGTCTCGGCTACCGGGGGTAGCCGAGACCCCAGAGAACATGATCCGGGTCGGTATTCACCGATCCCGGTGTTGCGATCGCATCTATGCAAGCATAGACGCGATCGCAAAAAAAAAAAAAAAATGATTTCTCTCCCCTCTGATGTGATTGCACATCAGAGGGGAGAAAATGAGGGTTAGGGTTAAGCTTTAGGGTTAAGCTGGTTTCATACTGCGTTATGGCAGTCCGTTAGATGGACTGCGTTACACCGCGGTATAACGCGGTGTAACGCAGTCCGTTAACGCTGCCATTCACCCCCATTTGAGGGTGCATCGCGACGCATGCCGTGAAGCGGCATGCGTTTGCGACGTGCCATCATTCAGTGACGGAGCCTCGGACGCGAGCTGCAGCGTCTGGGCTCCGTCACCGCTAGCGCAGATGAATCATCTGCTGATTCCTCTGCGCTAGCGGGTATAGCATAACGCGTTATGCTATACCGTTACCAGCCCATCAACGCTATGTTTGAACGGGCTGGTAAAACGCAAAATGAACCTAGCCCTAGGGTTATAATTAGGGTTAGAATTAGGGTTAGGGTTACAATTAGGGTTATGGTTAAAATTAGGGTTAGGGTTACAATTAGAGTTAGAGTTACAATTAAGGTTAGGGTTACAATTAGGGTTGGAATTAGGGTTGAGATTTAGGTTAGGATTAGGGTTGGGATTAGGGTTAGGGGTGTGTTGGGATTAGGGTTGGAGCTAGAATTTAGGATTTCCACTATTTAGGCACATCAGGGGGTCTCCAAACACGACGTGGCGTTCAAAAAGTCAAATGGCGCTCCCTCCCTTCCAAGCCCTGCCGTGCCCCAAACAGTGGTTTACCCCAACATATGGGGTATCAGCGTTCTCAGGACAAATTGCACACCAATTTTGGGGTTCTAATTTCTCCTGTTACCCTTGGGAAAATAAAAAATAGCTGACTAAAAAAATGATTTTTGAGAAAAAAAATGATTTTTTATTTTCACAGCTCTGCGTTTATAAATTTCTGTGAAACACTTGGGGGTTCAAAGTGCTCACCACACATCTAGATAAGTTCCTTAAGGGGTCTAGTTTCCAAAATGGGGTCACTTGTGGGGGTTTCCACTGTTTAGACACATCAGGGGGTCTCCAAACACGATGTGGCTTTCAAAAAGTCAAATGTCGCTCCCTCCCTTCCGAGCCCTGCCGTGCGCCCAAACAGTGGTTTACCCCAACATATGGGGTATCAGCGTACTCAGGACAAATTGCACACCAATTTTGGGGTTCTAATTTCTCCTGTTACCCTTGGGAAAATAAAAAATAGCTGGCTAAAAAAAACATTTTTGAGAAAAAAAATTATTTTTCATTTTCACGGCTCTGCGTTTATAAATTTCTGTGAAGCACTTGGGGGTTCAAAGTGCTCACCACACATCTAGATAAGCTCCTTGGTGGGTCTAGTTTCCAAAATGGTGTCACTTGCAGGGGTTTCTACTGTTTAGGTACATCAAGGGCTCTGCAAACACAACATGACGCCCGCAGAACATTCCATCAAAGTCTGCATTACAAAATGGCGCTCCTTCCCTTCCAAGCACTCCCATGCGCCCAAACAGTGGTTTCACCCCACATATGGGGTATCAGCGTACTCTGGAAAAATTGCACAACAACTTTTTGGGTCCAATTTCTCCTGTTACCCTTGGGAAAATAAAAAAAATAGCGGGCTAAAGAATCATTTTTGAGGAAAAAAATTATTTTTTATTTTCACGGCTCTACGTTTATTAATTTCTGTGAAGCACTTGGGGGTTCAAAGTGCTCACCACACATCTAGATAAGTTCGTTAAGGGGTCTAGTTTCCAAAATGGTGTGATTTGTGGGGGTTTCGACTGTTTAGGCATATCAGGGGCTCTCCAAACGCGACATGGTGTCCAATTTCAATTCCAGCCAATTTTGGTTTGAAACAGTTAAACGGCGCTCCTTCCCTTTCAAGCTCTGCCTTGCACCCAAACAGTGGTTTACCCCCACATATGGGGTATCAGCATGCTCAGGACAAATTGCACAAAAACTTTTGGAGTCTTGTTACCCTTGGGAAAATAAAAATTGGGGTGAAAAGATTGTTTTTGTGGAAAAAATATGATTTTTTATTTCACTGTTCTATGTTATAAACTTCTGTGAAGCACTTGGAGGTTCAAAGTGCTCACCACACATCTAGATAAGTTCCTTAGGGGGTCTAATTTCCAAAATGGGGTCACTTGTGGGGGTTTCGACTGTTTAGACACATCAGGGCCTCTACAAACACGACATGACGTCCAGCCAATTCTGCGCTGAAAAAGTCAAACGGCGCTCCTTCCCTTCCAAGCTCTGCCTTGCACCCAAACAGTGGTTTACCCCCACATATGGGGTATCAGCATGCTCAGGACAAATTGCACAAAAACTTTTGGGGTCTTGTTACCCTTGGGAAAATAAAAATTGGGGTGAAAAGATTGTTTTTGTGGAAAAAATATGATTTTTTATTTTCACTGTTCTATGTTATAAACTTCTGTGAAGCACTTGGAGGTTCAAAGTGCTCACCACACATCTAGATAAGTTCCTTAGGGGGTCTAGTTTCCAAAATGGGGTCACTTGTGATGGGTTTCCACTGTTTAGACACATCAGGGCCTCTACAAACGCAACATGGCGTCCAGCCAATTCTGCGTTGAAAAAGTCAAATGTCGCTCCTTCCCTTGCAACCTCTGCCGTGCGCCCAAAAAGTGGTTTACCCCCACATATGGGGTATCGGCTTAATCAGGAGAAATTGCACAACAAATTTTGTGGTTAATTTTTTCTTTTAACAGTTGTGAAAATAAAAAAATAGGTTCCGAAGTAAGGTTTTTGCAAAAAACGTTAAATGTTAATTTTTTCCTTCCACATTGCTTCAGTTCCTGTGAAGCACATAAAGGGTTAATAAACTTCTTGAATGTGGTTTTGAGCACCTTGAGGGATGCAGTTTTTAGAATGGTGTCAGTTTTGGCTATTTTCTATCATATAG
Source organism: Oophaga sylvatica (assembly GCA_033576555.1). NCBI lineage: Eukaryota > Metazoa > Chordata > Amphibia > Anura > Dendrobatidae > Oophaga > Oophaga sylvatica. The sequence continues at coordinate 71,905 of JARQOD010000387.1, forward strand.
ACCCCTCAAAGTGACTTCAAATGTGATGTGGTCCCTAAAATAAAAATGGTGTTGTAAAAATGAGAAATCGCTGGTCAGCTTTTAACCCTTATAACTTCGTAACAAAAAAAAATTTTGGTCCCAAAATTGTGCTGATGTAAAGTAGACATGTGGGAAATGTTATTTATTAAGAAATTTGTGTGACATATCTCTCTGATTTAAGGGCATAAAAATTTAAAGTTTGAAAATTGTTAAATTTTCAAAATTTTCGCCATATTTCCATTTTTTTCATAAATAAACACAAGTCATATCAAAGAAATTTTACCACTAACGTGAAGTACAATATGTCACGAAAAAACAATCTCAGAATCAGCGGGATTCGTTAAAGCGTTCCAGAGTTATAACCTCATAAAGTGACAGTGGTCAGAATTGTAAAAATTGGCCCTGTCATTAAGCTGCAAAATGGCTCTGTCACTAAGGGGTTAAGTATTATAAAGAGTCATTTCTTTACACTAAGAAGGGGATTACATGCAAAGTTGCAGAATTTGAATATTTTGGTAACACAAGGTTATGACAAATATGATATCATCCAGATAATGGAAATATTAAGGGTATGTGTTACTAAGAACATAACTACTCAACATTTGTCATAAACATATAAAGGCCTTATTTTCATTTTTATTCTTATCTTTGTTTTCACTCATATTTTTCATTTTTAATTTTTATTCTTTTATCTCTATTTTTGATTCTTAATTTTTATTTTTTATCTCAATCAAGAGAAAAAAATATCAATAGTTAATAAAGTAATAAAATATCAATAGTTAATAAAGTAATGTCTAGTATTAGAATATTACTTCATTAAATATAGTGAAGATATTGGTTCATTAAAAGAAAATGTTTTAATTCTGAGTAAATACAATAATTTTTCATTCATTCATTCATTCATTCATTCACTCATATTAACATTTTGGTTCATGGCTATACATTCTTACCTATTATTGGTCAAATAAATATATTCCCTTAATAAAGTTTTAGTAATAAAGAAGGAAACACTTGCTACATAAAAAACACACTGACACCTATTGGTTGGAAAGGTAATTACACCTATGACATAAAAATTTTCTATCACATGAAGAATATGGTTAATAATGCATTATCATTTATTATTGTTTTACTACACAAACATGAATTCCATATTACTATTCTGATAATAATTCTATGGATATTACTGATTGCTATGGTACGCTGTGATATTATAGGTTAGGAAAATTACTAGATTTGGTATAGGACAGGGAATGAAGACTTCAAGCAAGATATTGGAATTACGTTAATAAACACTTTTCATATTTCTAAATTCAAGTAATTTTTGAAAAGTTGCAAGAAGAAAAAGCCGAAGTCCCAGAAGCTAACAAGGCTATATGATTTCTGAGTAATAATAGACTGTGTCAATCACAATTCATTTCATGACTGACAACCACAACTGCAGTATTCAACACTGACAGCCACGATTGCAGTATCTAACCTGACAACCACAATGGCAGAGGAGATGATCCTATGATGCTAACATGAACTGTGTTATCACGTTTTAATCAAGTTCCAGTGGTTTCCTATCACCTATGAAGCTTCAATGAAAGCTGGTGAACAATAAGCTAATTGTCAGGAAGCTACAACCCTGACGTGTCCTGTGCATTAGGACTAAGGACTGGTTATGGTGCTATCTTTAGCAAGGAAGAGTCATTTTAACCCTTGCTTTGCTGACCAAAGATGTCACACCTGTTCCAAGACCAGTGCGGATGGCATGGAGGATTTCAGAAATATCCAAGGCGAGCCAATGTAAGTCCAGGTCTTTAAAGGTGACACTGCTCAGATATTAAAGTTTCATTTATGGACTTTGCTTTTTATCAACATTTGAATTTACGGACTTTGATTGACACATGACACACGGTCTCTACAATATCTACATGTTATTATCGTATAAAGACTGTGTTTTAAAAAACCCAAAAACAAGACAGAAGACATCAAGATGAAGACCAGATGACATCAGATGATGATGACAGGACCAGAGATGCTTCGATTTAGGTTTAGGAAAGTATGATATATATATTTTATATGAATATTGGTCAAGGCTTACCATAACAAGAATTCACATAATTATGTTATTGAGTGCGTATAACAATAATCTGATATTATTATTATGGAAATTAAATTATTTTTTACAAAGAAGAAGAAAAGAAGAAAGAAGATCTTATTATCCTAAAGATGAACTTCTCTACTTTGAGGGTTCCAAATAATGTCTGTCACCCTCAAAAGGGGGAATTGTTAAATATTAATTATTGGTTATGGATTTATTCTTTATACACTCAATTCTGTACCGAGCACATTAACGTTCGCTGACATTACAGATGCTATTTCTGTATGTTAAAGTGTCATCCCCATATATAGAAACCACGTGATTTAAGGGACGTATATATAATGACTACATGAAGGGAGGGGCGCTCGCTCTCTCTCCTTCACTCTCTTCAGACACAAGGGACATCTTATGAGGACACTACGGTGAATGGACAGCTGCTATGTAACCACGTGATGATTCCCGAGACGCTCCTGACATAGACAGATGTCATTTACCATTCAGGACACCAAGGAAAGATGTGTACAAGCTTTGGCTATGGACAAATGGACAATCTCTTCGTAACTAACTCATTTTATGTTTTTCTGCAATGATGTTTTCTGGTGGACAGTCCAATAAACCACTACAAATTTTTTATAAGAAACATTGTGACATTTTCCTTAAAGTATCGCATCTGGTAGCAAGTCCTGGTAAAAATATATGAAAATAAGCATTTTTAACAAGAAGATTATTAACCCTTCAGGTGCTTCACAGGAACTAAAGCAACATGAAATGAAAAATGGACATTTTATTTTTTCCAACAAAAAATTTCTTTTAGCATCAATTTTTTCATTTTTACATGGGCAAAAGGATAAAATGGATCCTAAAATTTGTTGGACAATTTCTCCTGAGTACACATATACCTCATATGTGGTCATAAACCACTGTTTGGGCGCACGGCAGGGCTCAGAAGGGAAGGAGCGCCATTTGACTTTTTGAATGGAAAATATGCTGGAATATTTAGAGGTTGCCATGTCGCATTTGGAGAGTCCCTGTGTGCCTAAACATTGGAGCTCCCCCCACAAGTGACCCCATTTTGGAAACTAGACCCCCCAAGGAACTTATCTAGATGCAAAGTGAGCACTTTGAACCCCCAGGTGCTTCACAAATTGATCCGTAAAAAAAGAAAGTACTTTTTTTCACAAAAATTTTCTTTTAGCCTCAGTTTTTTCATTTTCACATGGGCAACGGGATAAAATGGATCCTAAAATTTGTTGGGCAATTTCTCCTGAGTACACAGATACCTCATATGTGGTCATAAACCACTGTTTAGGTGCACGGCAGGGCTCAGGAGGGAAGGAGCACCATTTGACTTTTTGAATGGAAATGTAAGGTTCTTTGTCTCTGTTGGCATGTTCCTTGAAACTCAGTTTTCCGTCGGCCATTTTGCTTACTGTCTTTCTGCAGCTCTTGCCCTCAGTTAATATGGAGTTTCCAGTTTTCATGTTCCCGCCCTGATTCTTCCCTCTTGCTTCTTAAGCAGCCTCAGCTGAACAATCAGTGCTCCTGAATCAAGCCTCAGTCAGTCTGTGACCTGACTCCTGGAAACCTTGGACTTGTACTCCAGCTATTCCCTACTGAGGAACCTTGGAACACTTTTGGACTCTGGAAACCTGCTGTTTGGTGAATCCATGTTTGCAGAGGAATTACGGTACAGAGAAGAGATCCTGAACCTGCTTTGGAGATTTATTGTAGTGCTTGAAGTTACTCTGGCCTGCTGTGTCTCCTGCCTCTGTTCCTTCAAACTGTGTGAACTTTTCAGCATGCTTGTATGAAGTAATACAAGTCATTTCATTTCAACCTATGTCTCCTGTGTTTTCCTCGCACCCAAGCACAAGACGCTATAGGAACTGTACACTATACATGACAAGATTCAGGAGCCAATGTTTAGTGTCTGCTGGGTCTGGGAAAGCCGTGTCTGCTGTGACTGTGGATATCAGATGTCCGTTTAATACCTTATGTGATGACAGTGGTTGTGACTTCTCACAACCATTCCAGGTGAGCGCATTCCCTTAAAATTTTACTCTGGAGTGTTACCACAGGTAAACACTATTGTTTTTTTTTTTCCTTTCCTCTTCTCCTTCCAGCACTTTTGCCTTAAAAGATCTGGAAGATGGAGGCCCGCATAAAGGAACTTTGCGGAGTGACTGATACAATCCTTTCAGATGTACAGACTTTAAAAACCCGTTTTGCAAGCCTACAGGACCTCACTAATCATAATTTGCAAGTGTTTGGACAGACTACCCAGGAATTGCGAGCCAGGATTGAGGCTCTAGAGGAACGAGCCCAGGCTCCTGCCATAACCCCGAGTTCTGGGATCCCCAAATTACCTCCTTTTCGTTTTGGCGGTGAACGTGAGAAATTCAGGGGATTTATTAATCAATGCAATTTATTTTTCTCTGCACATGCTTCACAATTTCCCACTGAACGATCCAAAGTGCTTACTATAATCATGTTGCTTACCAATAAGGCTTTGATGTGGGCAAACCCTCTGATTGAGACTGAGGATGATTGTTTGAATCACCTTGATGCTTTTATTTCAGCCATGGGGCAGGTGTTTGATGACCCCAATCGAGGTGCAACAGCTGAAGCAGCCATGTTAACTTTGCACCACGGTAAGCGTTCAGTAGCCGAATATGCCCTGGATTTCAGGAGATGGGCTCTTGATATCACTTGGGACACTTCCGCTAAAAAATCTATTTTTCGGAAAGGGTTGTCTCCACTGATTAAGGATGAACTTGCTCGTGCCGACCCTCCCACTGCGTTAGGTGACTTTATTAACTATTGTATCCGTATTGATGCTCGTCTGACTGAACGCAGACAAGAGAGATGGTTCGAAAATAATCGCACTAACCTTTTACTACCTCCCTCCTCAGCTAAGGAACCTTTGAGTAGGATCACAAGGGAACCAGAACCTGAACCCATGCAGGTGGACTCTTTACAAAGACGGGTTAGTGATGCACGCAAAGAACATCGTATAAAGGAAAATCTATGTTTCTACTGTGGTAAGTCAGGGCACTTCATTATAAACTGCCCCAGCCGTTCTCGTAAGACTACTGCAGCAGTCATTCACTGTGAGTGTTGCGAGAGGAGCTCTGTCATGTCCGAGCCTCAGGCTCCAGAGAGATCTGCTGCAAGAGATCTTGATTTCTCGGACTTAAACTCTGTTAGTTCTGGGGACGATGACGGTATAAACGCTGCAATTTTTCAAGTTTCCTCAGCGGTGTCCCAGCTGAGTTGTAAAAGAAACAATTCTCATTGCTTCCTTTCCATCAAACTCTGGGTTGACTCAGTCTGGGTGTCTAGCTCTGCTATGATCGACTCAGGAGCAAGTGGAAATTTTATGGATATCTCCTTTGCTCTGAAACAGGGGATACGTTCAGTGAAGAAGGCTACTCCAGTACAGATGGAGACTGTGGATGGCTCTCTACTGACTTCTGGACCAGTGGATCAAGAAACAGAGCCTTTGAGGGTCCTTATGGGTAAAGATCATCAGGAGAAAATGTCTTTTATGCTTATCTCTTCTCCCCACTTTCCCATTATTCTAGGGCTACCATGGCTGCAGGCGCAGAATCCTACGATTAACTGGGAGACCAAGGAATTACACTTTCCGGAGAAACAGATGAGTCAAGGAGTTTCAGCTTGCTCTGTTCCTAAAGGAACCATGTCAGTCCCTGAACTACCAGCTGTATACCAGGACTATGTGGATTTATGTGACAAGAAGAACGCTGATCAGCTTCCTCCTCACCGTCCATATGATTGTCCAATTGAATTATTGCCTGGAGCCGAGATACCTTTTGGTAAGATCTACCCCCTAGCGGGGCCCGAGCTAAAAGCTTTGAAGGATTATATAGACGAAAATTTAGCCAAGGGCTTCATACGCCCCTCTTCATCTCCCGCAGGTGCACCCATCTTCTTTGTGAAGAAGAAAGATGGATCTCTGAGACCCTGCATAGACTATAGGGAACTCAATAAGGTTACTATTAGAAACCGTTATCCATTGCCTTTAATCCCTGAGTTGTTGGAAAGAGTGCGGCATGCAAAAATTTTCTCTAAACTGGATCTCCGTGGGGCCTATAACTTGGTCCGTATTAGACCTGGGGATGAATGGAAGACTGCTTTCAGGTCACGCTATGGACACTTTGAATATCTAGTTATGCCTTTTGGTCTGAGTACCGCCCCAGCCACTTTCCAACACTTGGTAAATGACATCTTCAGGGATCTCCTAGATACATTCGTGGTAATTTATTTGGATGATATTCTAATTTTTTCTAACTCCACAGAGGAACATCATGGACATGTGAGAATGGTCTTAGAACGCCTAAGACAAAACCATCTCTACATCAAACTTGAAAAGTGTGAATTCCATAGGACCGAAATTCAATTTCTGGGGTATGTACTATCTACGCAAGGGATTAGTATGGATGGAAGCAAGACCCAAGCCATCAAGGATTGGCCAATTCCTAGAAATGTGAAGGAGGTGCAGCGCTTCATCGGGTTTGCCAACTTCTATAGACGTTTCATTAAGAATTTTCCTGAGGTAGTGTCACCTATCACCCAACTTACCCGGAAACAGTCTAGGTTCTCCTGGACCCCGCAAGCTCAGGAAGCATTTTCCTGTTTAAAGGATAAATTTACCACCGCACCTATCTTAGTACATCCCAACCCCGAGCTTGCCTTCATAATAGAGGTGGATGCTTCAGACTGTGCCGTTGGAGCTATACTCTCTCAGAGAACAGGTGAGAAGAATGTCTTGCATCCCTGTGCCTTCTTTTCCCAGCAGTTGTCTTCGGCTGAGAGGAACTACGATGTGGGCAATAGAGAATTGTTGGCCATTATTGCCGCCTTCAAGGAATGGAGACACCTTCTTCAGGGAGCTGCACAGCAAATAGTCGTCCTGACAGACCATCGTAACCTTGAATTTATCAGGTCGGCTAAGTGCCTGACTCCTCGCCAGGCTCGCTAGAATCTTTTCCTAAACCAATTTAATTTTGTCATTTCTTATAGACCAGGATTGCACAATGGAAAGGCTGATGCACTCTCTAGAATTCATTCAGCAGAGACACGTCCACTTACTCCTCCTAAGACTATTCTTCCTGACTCTAGATTCCTGGGAGTGATTCATAATCAAGACCTACTTAAGGACATCAAGGAAGCATACCATGCGGATTCTTTGTTGGCTCAACCCCCAAGGGACGTAAGTCTTGTCTTTAAGAATGGTGTGTGGATTCAGGGACAACGTCTGTATATACCTGAAACAGTCAGATTGAGAGTATTGCAACTCATCCACGATTCCAAGATAGCCGGGCATAGGGGAATTCTAAAGACACAAGAATTTCTTTCTCGTTTCTTTTGGTGGCCCACTTACAGGAAAGATGTTTTAAACTATGTCACTTCATGTGAAGTCTGTGCAAGATGCAAAACACCTCGCTCCTCACCAACTGGTCTGTTGCAACCTCTTCCCACCCTGTCCCGCCCGTGGGGATCCATTTCTATGGACTTCATTGTGGAGTTACCAACCTCTCAAGGGAAGAACACCATTCTAGTGGTGGTTGACCGTCTAACAAAGGCAGCTCATTTTATCCCTTGTGTCGGCTTACCCACTGCAAAACAGACATCAGACTTGATGATTAAGAATGTGTTTCGCTTACATGGAGTACCGGATGAGGTCATTTCGGATCGAGGGGTGCAATTCACTTCAAGGTTTTGGCAAAATTTCTGTGCAGCATTGGACATTAAAGTAAACCTTTCTTCTGCTTTTCATCCCCAGACTAATGGACAGACAGAACGAACCAATCAGACCCTGGAGCAGTAACTCCGCTGTTTTATCTGCCACCTACAGGATGATTGGGTGGATCTACTTCCACTGGCTGAGTTCTCTTATAACAACTCTCAGAGCGCTTCCACTAAGCAGTCTCCTTTTTACTCCAATCTAGGTTATCATCCTAACATTCTTCCTCGATTTCCCATAGATACGCCCTTGCCGGCAGTGGCTGAAAGAATCACTTCTTTACAAAAGAATATGGATCTTCTAAAGGAAAATCTAGAATTGGCTCAGGAAAGGTACAAGAAAGCAGCAGATAAATTTCGTAAACCTGCACCAGCTTTCAAGGTAGGAGATTTGGTCTGGCTGTCAACCAGAAATCTTAAATTAAAGATTCCATCGTCTAAATTGGGACATAAGTACATTGGACCTTATAAGATCAGTAAGATTATAAGTGCTGTTGCTTGTCGTCTTCAATTGCCCAGAACTATGAGAATCCACCCTGTCTTTCATGTATCCCTACTAAAGGCTGCAACACCCAATACGTTTCCTGGACGTTCTTCTCCTTGCCCTGACCCAGTGCTGGTCGATGGTCAGGAAGAATTTATGGTGGAAAGGATTCTAGATTCCAGGTTGTACAGAAATCAGTTGCAATATTTGATTAAATGGCAGGGCTACCCAGTGGAGGACAACTCATGGGAACCAGTCAATAATGTAAATGCTCCTCGCCTGCTCCACCAGTTTCATCAGAGGTACCCTGACAAGCCTGGTCTGAGGTCATCCGGAGGTTGTCCCTAAGGGGGGGGTAATGTAAGGTTCTTTGTCTCTGTTGACATGTTCCTTGAAACTCAGTTTTCCGTCGGCCATTTTGCTTTCTGTCTTTCTGCAGCTCTTGCCCTCAGTTAATATGGAGTTTCCAGTTTTCATGTTCCCGCCCTGATTCTTCCCTCTTGCTTCTTAAGCAGCCTCAGCTGAACAATCAGTGCTCCTGAATCAAGCCTCAGTCAGTCTGTGACCTGACTCCTGGAAACCTTGGACTTGTACTCCAGCTATTCCCTACTGAGGAACCTTGGAACACTTTTGGACTCTGGAAACCTGCTGTTTGGTGAATCCATGTTTGCAGAGGAATTACGGTACAGAGAAGAGATCCTGAACCTGCTTTGGAGATTTATTGTAGTGCTTGAAGTTACTCTGGCCTGCTGTGTCTCCTGTCTCTGTTCCTGCAAACTGTGTGAACTTTTCAGCATGCTTGTATGAAGTAATACAAGTCATTTCATTTCAACCTATGTCTCCTGTGTTTTCCTCGCACCCAAGCACAAGACGCTATAGGAACTGTACACTATACATGACAGGAAAATATGTTGAAATATTTAGCGGTTGCCATGTCGCATTTGTAGAGTCCCTGTGTGCCTAAACTTTGGAGCTCCCCCACAAATGACCCCATTTTGGAAACTAGACACCCCTAAGGAACTTATTTAGATGCACAGTGAGCACGTTGAACCCCCAGGTGCTTGACAGAAGTTTATAAGGCAGAGCCGTGAAAATAAAAAATCATTTTTTTTTTCGCAAAAAAATTATTTTTTTTAGCCCCCTATATTTTATTTTCACAATGGTTACAGGAGAAATTGGACCACAAAAGTTGTTGCCCAGTTTGTCCTGAGTACGCTGGTACCCCATATGTGGGAGGGAACCACTGTTTGGGAACACGTCGGGGCTCGGAAGGGATGTATTGACGCTTTGAAATGTCGACTTGATGGAATGGTCTGCGGGCATCTTGTTACGTTTGCAGAGCCCTGATGTGCCTAAACAGTAGAAACCCCCCACAAGTGACCCCATTTTGGAAACTAGACCTCCCAAGGAACTTATCTAGATGTGTGGTGAGCACCTTGAACCCCCACGTGCTTCACAGAAGTTTATAATGCAGAACCGTGAAAATAAAAAATCATTTTTTTCCTCAAAAACTGATTTTTTTAACACACAATTTTTTATTTTCACAAGGGTAACAGGAGAAATTGGACCCCAAAAGTTGTTGTACAGTTTGTCCTGAGTAAACTTGTAGCCCATATGTGGGGGGAACTACTGTTCGGGCACACGTTGGGGCTCGGAAGGGAAGTAGTGATATTTTGAAATGCCGACTTTGATGGAATGGTCTGCAGGCGTCATGTTACGTTTGCAGAGCCCCTGATGTGCCTAAACAGTAGAAACTCCCCACAAGTGACCAATTTTGGAAACTAGACCCCGCAAGGAACTTATCTAGATCTGTGGTGAGCACATTGAACCCCCAAGGGCTACACAGAAGTTTATAACGCCCGGGCATGAAAATAAAAAAATCATATTTTTTCCACAATCATGATCTTTTAGTCCCCAATTTTTTTTTTTCACAAGGGTAACAGGAGAAATTAGACCCCAAAAGTTGTCCAATTTGTCCTGAGCACGCTGATATCCCATATGTGGGAGAAAACTACTTTATGGGCACACGTCAGGGCTCGGAAGGGAAGTAGTTGTTATAACCCTCTTGTTAGGTTTTGTTTCAGTTTGCTGGTCACATGACCTTTTTACCCTATTTAGTCTGGCTCCACCCTTCTGGCTTTGCTGGACTTCATTGTATTATCTACTCTTAAGCTAGCCGGGTGCTTAGGTGCCTTACTCTGTCAGTTTTGCTTGATCTTAGGATCTCTCAGTATTTGTTTTCTGTTTTAGTTTCCCTGCTACACTTTCTGTTAGGAGGTGTCCACCTTTTCACCCAGTCCCTAGATCTTGTAGGGATTCCTCCCTCGCAACTATAGGTCTTTGTTCAGACTAGCTGAGGACTTTAGCGGGTCTGGTCGCAGGATCAGGTTCCCTGTTACATCGTAGGGATTCAGCTCAGTCCTATTGTAGGGACAGAATTCCCACCTTTCCTTAGTGCTTGTAGCAGATCTTAACAGTAAGTCCAGCCCAAAAAAAAAAAAAAAAAAATTAGGGAAAGATTTTCTGTTTCCATCATGGTCTCGGTTCAGGATTTGGTTCAACGCCTGCAGGGACTTTCTCTGGAGGTGGCTGAGATAAAGCAACACGTGAGTAGTTGTTCTGGAGCACATTTCGTGGAGCCAAAGGTACGTTTGCCTGATTTATTTTTTGGTGAACAACAAGATTTTTTTTCTTTTAAAAATGCTTGCTTGTTGTATTTCCGTTTGAGACCCAGATCCTCTGGTGATGAATCACAGCGCATAGGGTTCATAATGTCACTTTTGCGCAAAGAACCTCAGGACTGGGCCTTTTCTCTGCAGCCTAGTGATCCATGCTTTAGATCAGTGGATAGTTTTTTTTTCTGCTTTGGGGTTATTATATGACGATCCTGATCGTGTTTCATCAGCTGAGACAAATTGAGACGTTTGAGACAGGGATCAGGTAATGTGGAAAAATATTGTACTCACTTCCGAAGGTGGTCCACTCAGGTGGGCTGGAACGATTCAGCTTTGAAAAGTTTATTTCTTGCAGGGTTAAGTGAAAGGGTTAAAGATTTGCTGATTGCTTATCCCATACCTGGTAACTTGCAAGAGGCTATGCAATTAGCCATACGGGTGGATAGGAGACTGCGTGCAAGGGTTAATGAGAGTAAATCTGCCTTGTCAGCTCCAAGTTTGGAGAAGGAATGTACTGACATTGGAGAGCCGATGGAAATTGGAGCAATGACACCTCACTCTCGGGAAAAAGAACGCAGATTTGCTAAGGGCTTGTGTTTCTATTGTGGCAAATCTGAGCATTTTATTAAGAACTGTGCGCTTCGAATGAATAAAGAGAGAAAAAAAAATGAGGTCAGTTTCGCCCGCATAGCTTGTTTAAACAATAAAGGTGTCTTTCTTTCTGCTACCACTGCTGTTGAGGAGGAATTAATGGAGTTTCGGGTATTTGTGGATTGTGGTTCAACTCTCAATGTGATTGATGGGAAATTTTTGGAAAAACTAAAATTAAAACCCAAACTTCTGTCTTCCCCTATTAATGTGGTGTCTGTGGATGGTTCTCACTTGAAAAATGTTACTCACCATATCTGTGAATTTCCTCTTACTATTAATGGTGTTCATCAAGAGAATTTGGATTTGGTAGTTTTGAATAATTTGCCCTCACGGGTGATTTTGGGGTTACCCTGGTTAAAATTGCACAATCCGGTACTGGATTGGTCTACCAATGAAATTAAGTCCTGGAGTCCCAATTGTTATGACAAGTGTTGTAACGGGCGTATTGCTGCTGTAGTTAAGGGGGAGTTACCTGTACCTATTCAGGATTTTTGGAAAGTTTTTTCTGATAAGGAATCGCAGGTATTGCCTCCTCATAGAGATTATGATTGTGCAATTGAATTTGTCCCTGGAGCGACTCTTCCTAAAAGTTGTTTATTTAATTTGACTATTCCTGAGAGAAAGGCTTTGGAGGAATACATACAGACAAGCTTGGCCGCCGGTCACATTAGGCCTTCCAATTCTCCTGTGGCGGTTGGATTTTTTTTTGCTAAAAAAAAGGACGGCGGTTTACGGCCTTGTCTAGACTTTCGTGAGATTAATAAGATTACTGTACGCAATCCTTACCCACTGCCATTGATTCCTGATTTGTTTAATCAGTTAGTGGGGGCCAAGTGGTTCTCGAAAATTGATCTTCGAGGGGCATACAATTTGTTGCGCATGAAGGAGGGGGATGAATGGAAGACTGCGTTTAACACTCCACTGGGTCATTTTGAGAATCTGGTCATGCCTTTTGGGGCTTTCCAGTGCTCCGGCATTTTTTCAGAATCTTATTAATGACATCCTTAGACCTTTGATCGGCAGAAGGGTGGTTGTGTATTTGGATGACATTTTGATTTATTCACCAGATTTGGAATCTCATTGGAGGAGTGTGCGTGAAGTATTACAGTTACTGAGTGATAATTCACTTTTTGCCAAACTAGAAAAATGTGAGTTCGCTGTACAGAGACTTAGTTTTTTGGGCTACATTGTCTCCAGTGAAGGTTTTGAGATGGACCCAGTGAAAGTGCAAGCTGTGCAGGATTGGCCTAGACCTATTGGTGTGAAATCAATACAGAGGTTTTTGGGGTTCGCCAATTATTATAGAAAATTCATAAAAAAAATTTCTGTGGTTGCCAAACCTCTGACTGATCTCACCAGGAAAGGTGCTGATGCGGTTCAGTGGACTCCTGAGGCCATTGAGGCTTTTGTGTTGCTAAAGGAGAGGTTCAGCTCTGCTCCCATCCTTACGCAGCCTGATGTGACTAAACCATTTTTGGTTGAGGTTGATGCTTCTTCTGTGGGGGTCGGAGCGGTGTTGTCTCAGGCAAAGACGGATGGAGTACATCCCTGTGCTTTTTTTTCAAAGAAATTTTCTGAGTCTGAACTAAATTATGATATCGGTAATCGGGAATTGTTGGCAATTAAACTCGCATTTGAACACTGGCGTCATTTTTTGGAGGGAGCGGAATTTCCCATTCAAGTCTTCACTGATCATAAAAATCTGATCTACCTTGATGCTGCCAAATGCTTGAATGCCCGTCAGGCTAGGTGGGCACTGTTTTTCTCACGGTTTAATTTTACCGTTACTTACATCCCAGGTACTAAAAATGTTAAAGCTAATGCTTTGTCTCGCAGCTTTTCTCCTATGGTGGGTACTGAGGAGGAGGAGGAAAACATCTTGCAAGAGGGGGTTGTTATTGCTGTTTTGGACTCCGTGTTGGAAGATGAGATTCTTAAAGCACAGGAGAATGCCCCATCTAACACGCCGCATGGGAGGTTGTTTGTGCCTGGTACCCTGAGGAGAGATTTGTTTGTTGAATGTCATGACTCTCGGTTGGCAGGTCATCCTGGAATCTCTGAGACCAAGAGACTTGTGGGTTGCAGTTTTTGGTGGCCAGGATGGCAGAAGGAAGTCATTAAGTGGGTGCGTCAATGCACTGTGTGTGCTAGATCTAAGTCTTCTCATACTCCTGCTGCGGGGTTGCTTTGCCCTCTGGAGGTCCCTAGTGCACCTTGGACACATTTGGCTATGGACTTTATTACTGACCTTCCCCCCTCTGAGGGTTTCACTGTCATCTGGGTGGTCGTGGACCGTTTTAGCAAGATGTGTCACTTGGTTCCTTTCATTAAACTGCTCTGCGCTAAGACTCTCGCTAAGGCCTTTGTCAAGGAAATAGTCAGACTACATGGTGTTCCTACTGACATTGTTTCTGATAGGGGACCTCAGTTTGTGGCTCGTTTTTGGCGCGCCTTTTGTGACAGGTTGGGAGTTCATTTGTCGTTTTCATCCGGATATCATCCTGAGTCTAATGGCCAGACAGAAAGGAAAAACCAGGATGTTGAGCAGTTCTTGCGTTGTTTTGTGACTGATAATCAAGAGGGGTGGTCTGAGTTTCTGCCACTTGCTGAGTTTGCTCTTAACAACCATACATCCGCTTCTGCTGGTTGTTCGCCTTTTTTTTGTTGTTCTGGGAGACATCCGTCATTTGGGTCATTTTCCAAGTTGGGATCGGCTGTACCTGAAGAGGAGAATTTTTCTGGTGTTTTGGAGAGAGTTTGGACTGATGTGCGTGGTAATCTTCAGGAGGCTAACAAAAGATCCAAAGTGTATTTTGATAGAAAACGACAAGAGGTTTTGTTTGCTATTGGTGACATGGTCTGGTTGTCCTCTAAGAATCTGCGCTTGAGGATTCCGTCTAAGAAATTGGGTCCCAAGTTTGTAGGGCCCTTTAAGGTGCTTCAGGTTATTAACCAATCTGCTGTTAAGTTGGAGCTTAATGTCACGCTGTATAGCAGATATATATATGTGATGTCAGTAATCTATATCAAAAGGGCAACATACTATATAACATGCGCATAGATATATGATAACATAGAATTACCTGACAGAATGTCCAGTGGGTCAATACTGAATCCGTTATACGCTGTCTCCGGCTAGAGGGTGACCGGGTCTATGCTGACCCTAAACTGGGGTCCTGACTAATCCCTCTACCTGGAGGTACTGTTAAAGGTACAGAGGTCCAGGCCACCAGCGTAAACCCTGTCTCCTATCAATCCCTGCCAACTGTAATCTAGTCCTAAGAAGGACCCTGATTACCACCAAAGGGAATGAACAGGTAACGGTTAATGAACAGAAAGACATACAAGAAAGACAAGAAATAAAGTAAATAAAGTCTTACATACAACACTCACACACAGTAGGAACACCTAAGGTCTCAGAGATAAACTATAAGCTATAAGAGTAAAAACAACTAAGGAGCTCTTAGCTTAAGTATTCTCAGAACCGCTCCAGTCTGCTAGACTACATGAATGCTTTCACCGGCGTTTAACACCCAGACTGGCAGGAATATAAAGGAAACTAATTAGAACATAATCAAAAGCAGCCGGCGAGGCTGGACCTAGTCTTAGCAAAGAGCTAGGTAAAATTAACTCTCTCATTACCAAACACAAAGAAACAGCAGCTCAGCTGTGAGAAGTCAGAATGTGCAATCGCGACAATCTTCGTGGCGATGCACCCATGACAGTACCCCCCCTTCTACGAGGGGCCTCCGGACCCTCATGACCAGGTCTGTCCGGGTAAGTTGTGTGAAAGGTCCGAACCAATCGATCTGCGTTAGCATCAGACGCAGGGACCCACGTCCTCTCCTCAGGACTATACCCCCTCCAATGAACTAAGTACTGAGGGGATCGGCGACTGAGACGTGAGTCAATGATTTTCGACCCATGAAATTCCACGTTATCATTGACTACCACTGAAGGAGGAGGTAGAGGTGACGGTATGACTGGTGCCACATACTTTTTAAGTAATGACTTGTGAAACACATTATGAATTTTAAACGTAGGAGGGAGGTCCAGACGAAATGCCACAGGATTAATTATGGAACTGATCCTGTACGGCCCGATGAATCTGGGACCCAACCTCCAGGAGGAAACTTTAAGTTTTATATTCCTGGTAGACAACAAACCAGATCGTTCACCTTCAGATCTAGACCAGAAACTCTCCTCCTATCAGCCATCTGTTTGTAACGGTTCCCCGTAACCTTCAGTCTTAAGCGATCTGGAACTATCAGTCTCCCTGGAAGTCCCACAGGGGCGTCCCCCTGAGCCCCCAATACCTCCCCCTCAAGCTCAGAGCATACAGCTGACACTACAACTCCCTCCTGAGGAATAGGAACCGGATCATCCGTCTTCCCGGCCCCTGGGAAAGTACGAGATAAGGCATCAGGAAGCAACTTTATTGAGCAGTCATATGCGCGATGAGGAGGTAACTCTTTACACCCCTCCTCTGAGAACATCTCCCCAAAGTCCTCCAGAAAAGGAGGCAAAGTCCTAGGCACAACCGCACCGATGACCGTGCTCATGCAGTTATTCCTGCAAAATTCACCCCACTGGCTTATCTTTCTGGATTGCCAATCAATCACTGGGTTATGTTTAGCCAACCAAGGAAGTCCCAACACAATAGGAGTAGGTAGACCCTCCAACACATAACAAGACAATTGCTCTTTATGTATTGCCCCTACTCGAAGATCTATGTTATGAACAGCTTGTACCAAGCTACCTTGACCGAGAGGTCTAGAATCAATAGAGACTATAGGGACTGGTTTGGCCAATACACTCAGTTGCATACCATGCACCTGGGCAAACCGAGCGTCCACCAGATTAGCCCCGGACCCACTATCAAGAAAAACAGAAATCCTCTCAGTTCTAGTACCAATCACCACCTCCGCAGGCACGAGAAACTGAGAGGGATTTGGGGACGAAATACACACTCCCAGGTTAACTCCTTTGTCAAAGAGGCCCGGGATGGACACCCCCCAACAAAATGTCCCTCTCTCCCGCAAAAGAAACACCTTCTAGTCTTGCGGTGCACCGCCGATTCCCTCCTACAAAATGATGTCCCTCCCAACTGCATGGGCTCCTCAGAACAGACCAGGGGAACCTCAGTATAAGGGACTTTAGTAGTAGGTGGAGTCATCACGGGAGGCGGAGTTACCTCGCTTCTTCCCCGAAGTCGTCTATCAATGCGAATAGCGAGGGCCATAGCAGCCTCCAGTGATGGAGGAGAATCATACTGAGCCAACACATCTTTTAATTTGTCAGACAACCCTTGACAAAACTGGCTCCTAAGAGCTGGGTCATTCCACTGAGTATCTGTTGCCCATCTACGGAACTCAGAAGAATATTCCTCCGCTGGACGATTTCCTTGCCGTATTTTACGTAACTTTGTTTCAGCAAGGGAGACTCGATCCGGATCATCATATACCAGACCCAGGGCAGTAAAAAATCGATCCACTGACTGGAGATCTGGGGAGCCTGGAGGAATAGAGAACGCCCAAGATTGAGGGTCCCCTTGTAAGAGCGAGATAACAATTCCACCCTCTGCTCTTCACTCCCAGATGACCGAGGCCGCAGCCGAAAGTACAATTTACATGCCTCCCGGAAGGTAAAAAATTTGTCCCGCCCACCAGTGAACCTGTCCGGGAGAGCAACCTTAGGTTCAGATCTGGTTTGCTCCGGGGGGGACAAAACCTTGGACTTAATGTCTGCAAACTCCATGGTCAACCCCTGCAACTGCCGGGCCAGCTGGGCTACTGGATCCATGACAGCTGGGGAGAATCTTTAGTATGGCCGGTGAAAATGTCACGCTGTATAGCAGATATATATATGTGATGTCAGTAATCTATATCAAAAGGGCAACATACTATATAACATGCGCATAGATATATGATAACATAGAATTACCTGACAGAATGTCCAGTGGGTCAATACGGAATCCGTTATACGCTGTCTCCGGCTAGAGGGTGACCGGGGTCTATGCTGACCCTAAACTGGGGTCCTGACTAATCCCTCTACCTGGAGGTACTGTTAAAGGTACAGAGGTCCAGGCCACCAGCGTAAACCCTGTCTCCTATCAATCCCTGCCAACTGTAATCTAGTCCTAAGAAGGACCCTGATTACCACCAAAGGGAATGAACAGGTAACGGTTAATGAACAGAAAGACATACAAGAAAGACAAGAAATAAAGTAAATAAAGTCTTACATACAACACTCACACACAGTAGGAACACCTAAGGTCTCAGAGATAAACTATAAGCTATAAGAGTAAAAACAACTAAGGAGCTCTTAGCTTAAGTATTCTCAGAACCGCTCCAGTCTGCTAGACTACATGAATGCTTTCACCGGCGTCTAACACCCAGACTGGCAGGAATATAAAGGAAACTAATTAGAACATAATCAAAAGCAGCCGGGCGAGGCTGGACCTAGTCTTAGCAAAGAGCTAGGTAAAATTAACTCTCTCATTACCAAACACAAAGAAACAGCAGCTCAGCTGTGAGAAGTCAGAATGTGCAATCGCGACAATCTTCGTGGCGATGCACCCATGACACTTCCTACCTCCTGGAAGATTAATCCGGTGTTTCATGTTTCTCTCTTGAAAAAAGCTGAGGTCTCAGATGGAGACGTCTCGGCCACTGTTCCTCTGGTGGTGGAGGACGGGCAATATGAGATTTCCCGCATCCTAAATTCTAGACGGTATAGAGGGGGTTTGCAGTACCTCGTCGTTTGGAAGGGTTATGGACCCGAGGATAACTCATGGGTGAGGGCGGATGATGTTTCTGCGTCTAGACTTGTCAGAGCGTTTCACAAGAGATTTCCGGATAAGCCTAAGTCATAGGGGATCCGGAGGATCCTCTTAGAAGGGAGGGTACTGTTATAACCCTCTTGTTAGGTTTTGTTTCAGTTTGCTGGTCACATGACCTTTTTACCCTATTTAGTCTGGCTCCGCCCTTCTGGCTTTGCTGGACTTCATTGTATTATCTACTCTTAAGCTAGCCGGGTGCTTAGGTGCCTTACTCTGTCAGTTTTGCTTGATCTTAGGATCTCTCAGTATTTGTTTTCTGTTTTAGTTTCCCTGCTACACTTTCTGTTAGGAGGTGTCCACCTTTTCACCCAGTCCCTAGATCTTGTAGGGATTCCTCCCTCGCAACTATAGGTCTTCGTTCAGACTAGCTGAGGACTTTAGCGGGTCTGGTCGCAGGATCAGGTTCCCCGTTACATCGTAGGGATTCAGCTCAGTCCTATTGTAGGGACAGAATTCCCACCTTTCCTTAGTGCTTGTAGCAGATCTTAACAGTAGTGACGTTTTGAAATGCCGACTTGATGGAATGGTCTGCAGGCGTCATGTTACGTTTGAAGAGCCCCTGATGTGCCTAAACTGTGGAAACCCCCCAAGTGAACCCATTTTGGAAACTAGACCGCCCAAGGAACTTATCTAGATGTATCAAAAACTGAGAACAAGGAGTCAAAATGCTAAAATAAAAAATTATAACTTTATTGAAACAATCATAAAAAATCACAAGAAAAAAGAGGAAAAGATTTGAACATAATCCAACCGTGTGGAAACTTTGAACGGGAGCACATTTAGTGAATAAATGAGGAATAATGTGAGGTCACAATAGAAGACCAAAATACCAAACTGAAATAACAAAGGTGTCCTGTTAGCACCTGCACCACATGAGAAATAGCAAGACTGGGCTATTAGTGAATATGAATCAGGATTTTGCAATGCTAATAAATGAATTGCACAGAGTCACAAATGTGTACAGCACAAATCACAGCGCTAAATTGAGCCCAAGTGCTAATTGAGATAGGAGGGATTTACACTCTGAGCGGTCTTCAATAGGAATCCTGATAAGTAAGTGTTTTACTGACACTCTGGAAGAACAGCTCAGCGCTGAGATTGTAACTGGTAGTAAAACAACTCTTCATAAAGCACACTGCAAGAAATTGAGTATAATACATCAACAATTAATGGTAATTACCCGTCATAGTGGTGCTGGGGTGGGCACAGGACACCGAATCCCCGACGTATGTTTCGGTACACCTTCTTCAGGGCGCGTGGTTAAGGGGATTCGGCGTCTCGTTAAATATCCTGCGCCAGTGATCACATGTCTAAAAAGGGCCATACACAGTGACCTACACAGGTGTCTGTGATAAAGCAACAGGCTCTCAGCTCGATGCCGCGCGTGTGCCGACGCTGAAAGAGGAAGCTGGATCACACAGGGCGGCTGGCGCCTAGCCGTTACCCCGGAGACCAGACATACCCACAGCAGAGGGAGCATGAATATCGCGAGAGCCCAAAACCGAGAGCGTGCGTTGGAGGAAAGTCATGTGATCAGTGGGGGCGGAGTTTGTAGTATGGGACACAAAGCGGCCAGAGAACATCGATGAGATGTATTAATTACTCAAGACATGTGGGGACAATACATAGCCAAGAGAATATACATGGGTTTATATTTTCACATTCTAATCAGCAACAGTATGTATCACTCTATGCATCACGGCATATAATTATACAAAGTGAGCTACGGATGCATCAATATCTCCACAGTAACATATGTTAGAGACTCCCAAACATGCGGTGACGGCATGTGGGGAGCCAAGTCATATGGGAAGAATTTGAATCTAATGAGAAGAGGTCAGTATTTACAAAACCAAATGTGACCAGATTAAACAGCTGTAAGCTTTTCAGGGGGTATAGCTCTAGGATCGCTGTCTGGGTAGACAGAATGGCACGAAAACAGTTCATTCAGACAGCAGTTTGGTGAAAAACTGGCCGCAACCAGTTTTATTAAAGTCCACAGCACACAGATAAAAACAAAGCATAAACAAAAGACCTAGGCTTGTCTAGCCACTAATTACACATAGATAGATTGCCCTCTCTATCCGGGACCCAGACTCTACCAGTCTGTGCCCAAAACAACACACATGATATATGTTACCAGTATGGAGTTTCCCAGATACTCCTCCTTGTGTCTGAAGGTAACTCCAACGTCCAGACTTGAGAGAGATCCACTCCTATTCAGCCGCTGTTCACACGGATTCTCACTGAGACTACTCCTGTGTCCAGGGTACTTCCTGCACCCAGACTGAGATAGCTCACACTCCAGATTCTCACTGAGACTACTCCTGTGTCCGGGTACTTCCTGCACCCAGACTGAGATAGCTCACACTCCTGGAGAAACCTTCTTGTGCCTGGACCCCTTCCTGTGTCCAGACTGAATGAGCTCCCACTCCTGGAGACACCTGGAGACTGCTTCTTGTGCCGGGACACCTTCCTGTGTCCAGACTAAGCCAGCTCATACAGCTCATGGAGACTGTTTCTTGTGCCGGGACACCTTCCTGTGTCCAGACTAAACTAGCTCTCCCTGTCTGTATTCCCAGACACCTACTTCTGGTTTCCCAATCAACACCTGAGTGATTTCAGGTTTGAGCTGCAAACGTGTACTTGAATGGATGGTGTAATGACCTTTCTTTACCACTAGGTCCACAAAGCCATACATTCCCCCATACCCGTCAGCAAAGTACCTAGGTGAAATGTACACCCATTCAACCCACATACCCTCACTGTCTCACATATCCCCTCCCTCTTCTCCAGACCGGAGGGCTGGTCATCCAGACCGGAGGGCTGGTCAACAATCCTAAAGAGACAGTGAACTCCGGACACTGCATCAGCACTATACTTCTATATAGGTCAGGTACCAGGAGCTGTCTCACGACCTCTCCCTGGACTTCAGTGTCCCTATACAATAGGTTATTGTTCATGGCAGCATGAGGAAACCTCTCCTCAGAGCCAGGCTCTTGGGGAATCCCATTCAGAACAACTATATTTTCATGTGCCGTTTTAAGAGTGGGGTCTCGCAACTGCTCACTCCCAAAAATTGTCACAGGACACAGGTAGGTCAGGGACACTTGGTTCCCGAGAACCACCATCCTCGTCTCCCAACATCACCTGCAAAGGAATTTCATCTTTATCACGGTCATCACCATTATCAGTATCATCACTATTATGATTAGCATCATCATCATTATCATCATCATTATGATCATCATCATCATTATCATCATCATTATCATGATCATCACATAAGTTTAAGCTTGTGGGTTGAACACATAATATATCCAATCACCTCAACCCACAGTTCACACAGAGACCATGTACTTGTCCCTTGCTCTGTTCAGCCCCCGGAACATTAGTCAATGACATTCGCTCATTCCTTAGGGACCTACCGCCTGTCATTGTCACAGACTTCGTCCAGTCACATTTCTGGGTCGTAACCTTGTCAGGTCTCCCCTTCGCTCCCAGCGGTCAATCGTAACCTTGTCAGGTCTTGCCTGGGTATCTAAGGTCCGGTTAGACTTCGTACTGTCCCGTACTCTATCGGGTCGTCTGTATGGGCCTCTCAAACCTGAGTTACTGGAGGTCTCACTACCTCTAAACCCACGCCCACTACCCTCAGGACATCTTGTAAGGTCCCTAACTTCAGCCATAGCTGTTCTGTTATTTAGGGGGCCCTTTCTCTGTCGGGTCTCACTATTCTTAGACGGCTGCCATCTTCTGCTGCTCAGATGATGCTGTCTATCTACTCTCTGTCTAGCGAGATTCAATTGTTCTACCTCTCGCAGGTAGGTCACACGGTACGCCACCAGCATGCGCACATATTCAAGACTTTCTTCCGTTCCTATAGCGTAGAATGACACCATGCCGTCTTCATCTGGTATCCAGTCCCGACGATTACATGGACTGCTTACTTTCACCACACCAGACTTCTTCACCATTATCTTCATGGCTCGGCCATTTCTCCCAATCAGCTTTCTCACCAGAACATGAGGCACCCGGATGACCTTTTCCCGCAGACTGTGAGCACTTCTCATAAGCTTCAGTTGTCTAACGGCTTGTTCTGTCTTCAACCGGAGAAACCTCTTTGTGCGAATACATCGCCAGTGCATGTCACTTAGGATTGCCACCCTCTTCACTGTAACTTCGGTCGTGGACAAGACCACCAGATGTTTAGCTCCTGAGGTCGAGTACACCTTACAGGCTCCCACGGCCTTCCTAAACGCTTCATGTACAGACTCACGGGTGCATTCTTCTCTCAAGTCCTCGGGTACATCTACGAGGCACTTGTACCGACACGTTTCGGTCTCACCAGTGGTTTCCAGACGATCAATCAGCTCAGGGTTCAGGGACAACTGACTGTCAGCTTCTTCCCCCTTTACGCTTCTTCTGAGCTGACTCACAGCTACAAATTTGTGAATTTCCGTCCTGACCACTTCCATTTCACATTTATCTTCCGTTACCACACTCTTAGCTCTCCTCAGGTCTATCTTCTCTTGGCAAAATGGAGCGAGTGCAACGTGTTTGCCCTTTTCTTTCTCCAAGGAGGCCTTGTTCATCGAGTTACACTGTATCAGGCGACTTTTAAGCCCGAGAACTTCTTCCTCTAGTTCCGCCATTCGCCTCTCAGCAGCCCGTCTCTGAAGCTTCTCTTGCGTCCACTGGGCTTGTAACCACTCCTTGAGCTCCTTGATCTCGGCTCCGACATCCACCGAATCATCCGAACTCACATCACTCGAGGAAGTATCTGCTTTACACCTCCCATCTCCAGTGGCCAACTCCTGGCCCTGGTCTGTAGCTTCTCTGATGGACTCCTCCATCTTTTCCCGCTCAGCTTCCATCTGTCTGAGCTTTTCCTTAAGGCACATCTCCGCCTTCTGGAGAGTATCACAGGACATCTGTAGCTCCTTCACCTGAGCTTCCAGACCTAGGGTCTTTCTGCGCAAATCACCATTTTCATCACGGGTGTCCTGCAGAGTGGTCTCAACCACCTGGCGCATTTGCTCTGCATCCATCTTCTCCTCTTCTAGTTTCTCTTTGACCCTGAGGAGATCCACATAATCTCTCTTCATCTGTTGTAGTTCCCTACTGTGTTCACCACACTCCTTCTTGGAGTCACACAGCTCCTGGTTGAGCTGTTCGCGCAGTCGTTCTAGGATTTGTTCACTTCCAGAAACTCCATCCTGCAGCGCCTCCTTCTCACGCTTCAACTGCAAAACCTCTTCCTTGATTTTGCGGCGGTCCTCTTTAATGGCGTGGAACATCTCTTTCCACAGGGTAACTTCCTCGTTGCTTCCTTTTGGATCTCGCTGGTCTGAGGACACGTCCTCCAGGTTTTCACATAATCGCAGCATGTCACTCTGATACTGCAGCCAACTAGGTTCCAGCTCTTGGCCATGACTGGCCCCCTCCTCTTCTACTTCTAACGGAGGATCCACACTTGAAGCATAGGCAGACAGTACTACATTCTCTTCATTTTCATTTTCAGCAAGTACTACCGGAACCACCTTTTTGTGGCCCTTGCGCCGTCGACGACAAGAGGGGGACTCTCTTCCCTCATCTAGCCTCTCCTGACTGACCTCACTTTTTACTTTCATAGTGTCCCAGTCAGCTACGGGGTCTGTGTCACTCCCCATGGTGTTGTGGACTAACAGGTCACCTCCCACTTTGACGTCACCCCCTTCTACTGGAGCTACCCCGTTATCAACGGTCACTTTGTCATTTTTAGGAGGTACCAACCCACCACCAGTAACAATTTTCAGTTTTCCACACTCTACACTCTTGTGAAAATCCGCCCCTTTTTAACAACCACACCGGCAGGGTAATTTTTACACAAAAAATCAGCAGTAGTCTTAGGACTCAGTTCACAACATCTCTTACCACCTCCCCGGGCACTCTGTGACAACACTGGCACCCCCGGAGAGTCCATAGAATGGTCCACTGCCGCCATTCCATACGGTGCCCACAGCTCCCGCACCATGTCCAGTTGCATGTCCAGTAGACATTTCTCAAATATGCGGTCCGACTTGTCAGACCCATTCGCTGCTCCGTTCACAGCCATCGCGGAGCACTGTTCACACCAGAACTTCACCGCTTTCCCTTGAAAAAATCTTGTGGCCCCGCCGAGCCACAGCAAAACTGGATTTGAGTGCGACGACAATCTTCACAACCCCACCGAGTTGCAGCAAGATGTCTTCGTGACCCCACTGAGTCACAGCAAGATGCCTTCGTGACCCCACTGAGTCACAGCAAGATGCTTGTATCCACACTCGTCGTCCATGCTGTCAGCCATGCTGTCAGACTTCTCTGTCTTAACAACGGCAGTCTTCACTCAAGACATACACACTACACAGCTTTTTCCCACAGAAAATTCAGCTTGCTGTGCAAACACCCTTTTTTTTTTTTCTTTGCAAAGTCTATTAGGGCCACTGTCTCTTTAAGACTGCTCCAATAGACGTTTCTCCTTTGCTGCTGCACACTTCACAGTCTTTTCCACAACAAGTTCAGCTCTGCTGTGCAGACACACTCTTTTTTTTTTTTTTTTTTGCAAACTCTATTAGGGCTACTGTCTCTTTAAGACTGCTTCCAATAGACGTTTCTGCTTACACACTTTTTTTCCTCTGTTGCTATTTCAACAGACTTCACCTTTATTGCTGTCTCTTGCCACTGTGCTGCATGCACACTCCAGCACTAACTGTACCAGCCACTGCGCTGCCCCAGCATTCTCCACCAATTGTAAGCTTTTCAGGGGTATAGCTCTAGGATCGCTGTCTGGGTAGACAGAATGGCACGAAAACAGTTCATTCAGACAGCAGTTTGGTGAAAAACTGGCCGCAACCAGTTTTATTAAAGTCCACAGCACACAGATAAAAACAAAGCATAAACAAAAGACCTAGGCTTGTCTAGCCACTAATTACACATAGATAGATTGCCCTCTCTATCCGGGACCCAGACTCTACCAGTCTGTGCCCAAAACAACACACATGATATATGTTACCAGTATGGAGTTTCCCAGATACTCCTCCTTGTGTCTGAAGGTAACTCCAACGTCCAGACTTGAGAGAGATCCACTCCTATTCAGCCGCTGTTCACACGGATTCTCACTGAGACTACTCCTGTGTCCGGGGTACTTCCTGCACCCAGACTGAGATAGCTCACACTCCGGATTCTCACTGAGACTACTCCTGTGTCCGGGGTACTTCCTGCACCCAGACTGAGATAGCTCACACTCCTGGAGACACCTTCTTGTGCCTGGACCCCTTCCTGTGTCCAGACTGAATGAGCTCCCACTCCTGGAGACACCTGGAGACAGCTTCTTGTGCCAGGACACCTTCCTGTGTCCAGACTAAGCCAGCTCATACAGCTCATGGAGACTGTTTCTTGTGCCGGGACACCTTCCTGTGTCCAGACTAAACTAGCTCTCCCTGTCTGTATTCCCAGACACCTACTTCTGGTTTCCCAATCAACACCTGAGTGATTTCAGGTTTGAGCTGCAAACGTGTACTTGAATGGATGGTGTAATGACCTTTCTTTACCACTAGGTCCACAAAGCCATACATTCCCCCATACCCATCAGCAAAGTACCTAGGTGAAATGTACACCCATTCAACCCACATACCCTCACTGTCTCACACAGCGAACAAGATTATTGAAGGTCTATAAGACAAAAAGAAAAGATATATTTGCAAATGCGCTGTGAAATATGACGATCATAACATACATCACTAAGACATTGTGATAGCACATCGGATAGTTGAAGAACGGCACATATTATATACAATGGAAAAAAATATAATTTTTTAAGGGAAAAAATTGTATAAAATAACAAAATAATAACGATTGTATATAGATACATAATATTGATGAGCCGTGACGTTACGTGAGATCTCATACAGTAGATGTTATTCATATAACCAAAAATGGAGTATATGAATGAGTAATGGTTCTGATTGTCCG
The DNA here is from genome assembly GCA_033576555.1 of Oophaga sylvatica. Classification (NCBI taxonomy): domain Eukaryota; kingdom Metazoa; phylum Chordata; class Amphibia; order Anura; family Dendrobatidae; genus Oophaga; species Oophaga sylvatica. The sequence goes on from JARQOD010000387.1 coordinate 98,424, forward strand.
AACAGTCTGTGGCATCAGTTGTCCAAGCATCCAAAGATTTCTCTTGTAAAGAAACGAGACGGAAATCCCCCGCTGGTAAGACAATATGGGTTACTTAGAAAGAAGAACAAAAAACAAAAATTAAAACCAGCTTAAAAACAACAAATTTAAAAACAAATGGGGTAAGGAATAGATCAATTATGTCAACCAATGGTGGGACACTAGGGCTAAATTATCAGAGGAATGATGCAAAGCCATGGATTCGTTTAAACCATACGGGGACATAGTTCCCAGGATGGTAATCCATCTACATTATTTTTGTGCTAACAACCGCTTAACATCCCCACCTCTAATTCCACACTGTATTTGCTGTATTCCCCTTACCATAAATGATTTGGGGTTACATTGATGGAATAGTTTGTAGTGTCTAGGTATGGTTTTTAACGTTGTAAGATCCGCAACATCTGCAGCCGCAATGATGTCCCGCACATGTTCCCTAGTTCTTATTTTTAGCTGTCGAGAAGTCATCCCTATGTAAATTTTGTGGCAACTGCAGGTAGCATAATATATGACCTGCATTGATTTACAAGTTATATGTTGTCTAATAGTATAATTTGTGTTACCATCAGTTGAGGAAAATTTTTTTGTCCGCATGATTGTCCCCACATGTGTTGAGTAATTAATACATCTCATTGATGTTCTCTGGCCGCTTTGTGTCCCATACTACAAACTCCGCCCCCACTGATCACATGACTTTCCTCCAACGCATGCTCTCGGTTTTGGGCTCTCGCGATATTCATGCTCCCTCTGCTGTGGGTATGTCTGGTCTCCGGGGTAACGGCTAGGCGCCAGCCGCCCTGTGTGATCCAGCTTCCTCTTTCAGTGTCGGCGCACGCGCGGCATCGAGCTGAGAGCCTGTTGCTTTATCACAGACACCTGTGCAGGTCACTATATATGGCCCTTTTTAGACATGTGATCACTGGGGCAGGATATTTAAGAGACGCCGAATCCCCTTAACCACGCCCCCTGAAGAAGGTGTACCGAAACGTACGTCGGGGATTCGGTGTCCTGTGCCCACCCCAGCACCACTATGAGGGTAATTACCATTAATTGTTGATGTATTATACTCAATTTCTTGCAGTGTGCTTTATGAAGAGTTGTTGTACTACCAGTTACAATCTCAGCACTGAGCTATTCTTCCAGAGTGTCAGTAAAACACTTACTTATCAGGATTCCTATTGAAGACCGCTCAGAGTGTAAATCCCTCCTATCTCAATTAGCACTTGGGCTCAATTCAGCGCTGTGATTTGTGCTGTACACATTTGTGACTCTGTGCAATTCATTTATTAGCATTGCAAAATCCTGACTCATATTCACTAATAGCCCAGTCTTGCTATTTCTCATGTGGTGCAGGTGCTAACAGGACACCTTTGTTATTTCAGTTTGGTATTTTGGTCTTCTATTGTGACCTCACATTATTCCTCATTTATTCACTAAATCTGCTCCCGTTCAAAGTTTCCACACGGTTGGATTATGTTCAAATCTTTTCTCTTTTTTCTTGTGATTTTTTATGATTGTTTCAATAAAGTTATAATTTTTTATTTAGCATTTTGACTCCTTGTTCTCAGTTTTTGATATGTCGTTATGAGTCGCAGCTATGTTGCTATTCTGTTTAATATAACAATGGATTTCCACCCCCACTTATATAACTAATATGTTTTGGAGGTACCTTTTGTTAACTTATCTAGATGTGTAGTGAGCACTTTGAATCCCCAAGTGCTTCACAGAAGTTTATAACGCAGAGCCGTGACAATAAAAAAATCATTTTTTTTCCACAAACATGATCTTTTAGTCCCCAATTTTTTTTCCCCTAGGGTAACAGGAGAAATTAGACCTCCAAAGTTGTTGTGCAATTTTTCCTGAGTATGCTGATACCCCGTATGTGGGGTAAACCACTGTTTGGGCACACATCGAGGCTCGGAATAAAGGGAGCACTGTTTGACTTTTTGAACGCAAAATTTGCAGGAATCAATGGTGGCGCCATGTCGCGTTTGGAGACCCCCTGATGTGCCTAAATAGTGGAAACCCCTCAATTCTAACTCCAACCTTAACCCCAACACACCCCCAACCCTAATCCCAACCTTAACCATAATCCTAACCACAAGCCTAACCCTAATCCCAACCCTAACCTCAAAACACCCCTAACACTAATCCTAACTCTAACCCTAACCACAAGCCTAACCCTAATCCCAACCCTAACCCCAACCCTAACCATAGTTCCAACCCTAATGCTAAAGACTAGGTTCACATTACGTTTTACCAGCCCATTCAACACATAGCGTTGACGGGCTGGCAATGGTATAGCATAACGCGATCGCGTTATGCTATACCCGCTAGCACAGATGAATCAGCAGATGATTCATCTGTGCTAGCGGTGACGGAGCCCAGACACTGCAGCCCACGTCCGAGGCTCCGTCACTAAATGACGGCATGTCGCGAACGCATGCCGCTTTACGATGCGCCCTCAAATGGGGGTGAATGGCAGCATTAACGGACCGCATTATACCACGGTGTAACGCAGTCCGTCTAACGGACTGCCATAACACAATATGAACCCAGCCTAACCCTAACCCTAATGCTAACCCTAACCCTAAGGCTAACCCTAACCCTAACCCTAAGGCAAACCCTAACAATAACCTAACCCTAACCTAACTCTAACTGTAATTCTAACCTTAATAGAAAAAAAATATATATATTGTGAGACAGTGAAAGCATATGTATTGAATGGGGTGTACATTTCACCTAGGTACTTTGCTGACTGGTATAAGGGAAATGTATGGCTTTGTAAACCTAGTGGTGGAGCAAGTTCACTACACCCTCAATTCAGTACAGCCTTGCAGCTCAAACCTGAAGCTACTCAGGTGTTAATTTGGGAAGCCAGAAGTAGGTGGCTGAGAGCACAGACATGGAGCTCGCTTAGTCTGGACAGGAGTCCAGGCACAGAAGGAGCCCTCAAGAGGGGAGCTCGCTTAGTCTGGACAGGAGTCCAGGCACAGGAGGAGTCTCCAGGAGGGGAACTCTCTCAGTCTGGGTGCTGGAGGTGCCCCCAGACATGAGGAGTCTCTGCGAAACTCCATGCTGGTAACTACTGAAGATAAGGGGAGCTTTCTCAGTCTGGATGCTGGAGGTGCCTCCAGACACAAGAGGAGTCTCTAGGAAAACCATGTTGGTAACTGCTGAATATAATGTGTTGTTTTGGGTCAGGCTGTTAGAGTCTGGTCCCTGATAGTGAGGGAATCTCTCTATCTGAAGTGAGTAGCCGGAGAGGCTTAGGATTTCTGTTTATGAGTTGTTTTTATCACCTATTGTTTGCTGTGGACTTTAATAAAGCTGGTTGCGGCCAGTTTACACCAGAACTGCTGTCTGAATGAACTGTTTCTATGCCACTGCGTCTACCAGGACGGCGATCCCAGAGCTATATCCCCTGAAAAGCTTACAATTGGTGGAGAATGCGGGCAGCACAGTGGCTAAAGACAGCAGCAAAGGAGAAGTCTGTTGAAGCAGCCGTGGAGAGACAGTGGCCCTGATAGGGTCTGCACAGAGAAAAAAAAAAAAAAAAGTGTATGCACAGCAAAGCTGAGCTTGTTGTGGAGATGACTGTGGAGTGTGCAGCAGCAAAAGAAATGTCTGTTGGAGCAGTCTTAAAGAGACAGTAGCCCTAATAGAGTTTGCAAAGAAAAAAAAAAGGGTGTTTGCACAGCAAAGCTGAACTTTCTGTGGAAAAAAACTGTGGAGTGTGTAGGTCTTGAGTGAAGACTGCCGTTGTTAAGACAGAGCAGTCTGACAGCATGGAGGACAGCATGGCGCAAGTTGGTGTGCAACATAAGACTGCCGTGGTTGAGACAAATAAGTCCGGCAGTATGGAGGAGCTCGTTGAGCGCCTGGTCCAGATCCAGCAGAACATACAACAGAGCATGCAGCAGGCCCGGCAGAACATGCAGCAGGCCCGGCAGCGCATGCAGCAGAGGCAGCAGGAGACTAACCGGTTTTTATTGGAGCAGGTTGCAACACTAAAAAAAACTCTCAGCGCTTCGTCTCAGAGTAATGTTGTAAAGGAACCTGATCAAGAGGTCGAACAAGGAGACCACCAGGACGCCAATCGTCTGGTCAGCCTGATGGAGAGGGCCTTCGCCACCAAAGACTGCCTCCGTGACCAGCCGTCTGAGCGGTCGTCACTTCAGAGTTCCCAGACGCCGAACTCTCCCGGTAAGAGCGTTCCAGCTGTTGGGGACAGGGGGTATGCTGATAGACGGGTTCAGGCCCGAGGTGAAATGTGTGAGGAAAAGTGTGATGTTTCCCTGTCGGGAGACCCCAGGCCTAGAAAGGTCTTCCCGTCTGAACTCCCAGACTTGAGTGTGGTGTGCATCCATGGAGACACCGAAGTCTACCCAGAGACTACCGTGGACTTGGTCCCCAAACTCAGGGAGGTTTCATATGAAGTAGGGGTAGTGAAGAACCTGGTGCACCCCGTCATATTGGGTAGTGACTTGGTCCCCAATCTCTGGGGGAAAGATGATTCTGTTGGACAGTGTGATGAAGCTCCTACTGAGGGTGCGCAGTCCCGAGGGGCGGAACACAATGCTAGTGGGCTGTTAAACTTATGTGATAATGATGGTGATGATGATAATGGTGATGATCATGATAATGATAATGATGGTGACCATGATGATGATGATGATACTGATAATGATGATGATACTGATAATGATGATGACCGTGATAAAGATGAATTTCCTTTTCAGGTGATGTTGGGAGACGAGGATAGTGGTTCTCAGGAACCGAATGTCCCTGACCTACCTGTGTCCCGTGACAATTTTGGGAGTGAGCAGTTGCGAGACCCCACTATTGAAACGGCCCAGGAAAATATAGCTGTTCTAAGTGAGGTTCCCCAGGACCTTTGTTCTGAGGAGAGGTTTCCTCATGTTGCCATGAACGATAACCTACTGTGTGAGGTCACTGAAGTCCAGGGAGAGGTCGTGAGTCAGCTCCTGGTACATAAGCCAGATAGAAGCATAGTGCTGGGGTTGTCACATAGCCACATGCTTGGTGGGCACCTGGGGAAGGACAAGACCCAGGATGACAGAGAGTCATTGGTGACTGTGGGGGAGTTAGAGAAAGGTGTAAAACCCCCTATACCTCCTGTGATAGTTGGTGACACGTTGTCAGTGCACCAAAAACAGGAGGTACGAGAGTTTCTGAGGAAGAATCAGCAGAGGTGTTCTGACGGGCCTGGTCGTACTTCTCTGGGAGGCACTATACCGAAACTGAGCCCGGCACTAAGGTCAAGCTGACACCGTGCAGGACACCCGAGGCCCGCAGAGAGCATAGGCCTGGGAGGGTACAGGGTAGTGCGGATGCTTCAGGTGAAGATAAAGCTGATGGCCATGCTTCAAGTGAAGATGAAGCTGATGAGGGCCATGACTGGTCCGGAGTTCACTGTCTCTTTGGGATTGTTGACCAGCCCTCCGGTCTGGATGACCAGCCCTCCGGGCTGGAGAAGAGGGGGGGGATATGTGAGACAGTGAAAGCATATGTATTGAATGGGGTGTACATTTCACCTAGGTACTTTGCTGACTGGTATAAGGGAAATGTATGGCTTTGTAAACCTAGTGGTGGAGCAAGTTCACTACACCCTCAATTCAGTACAGCCTTGCAGCTCAAACCTGAAGCTACTCAGGTGTTAATTTGGGAAGCCAGAAGTAGGTGGCTGAGAGCACAGACATGGAGCTCGCTTAGTCTGGACAGGAGTCCAGGCACAGAAGGAGTCTCCAGGAGGGGAGCTCGCTTAGTCTGGACAGGAGTCCAGGCACAGGAGGAGTCTCCGGGAGGGGAGCTCTCTCAGTCTGGGTGCTGGAGGTGCCCCCAGACACGAGGAGTCTCTGCGAAACTCCATGCTGGTAACTACTGAAGATAAGGGGAGCTTTCTCAGTCTGGATGCTGGAGGTGCCTCCAGACACAAGAGGAGTCTCTAGGAAAACCATGTTGGTAACTGCTGAATATAATGTGTTGTTTTGGGTCAGGCTGTTAGAGTCTGGTCCCTGATAGTGAGGGAATCTCTCTATTTGAAGTGAGTAGCCGGAGAGGCTTAGGATTTCTGTTTATGAGTTGTTTTTATCACCTATTGTTTGCTGTGGACTTTAATAAAGCTGGTTGCGGCCAGTGTCATGTGTGCATTGCCACGAAGATCGCCGCGGTTGCACATTTTGACTTCTCACAGCTGAGTTGCTGTTTCTTTGTGTTTGGCAGCTAGGGAGTTAATTCTGTCTGTGCTCGGTGCTGGGACTGGGTGCAGTCTCTCCCGGCTGCAATTGATTATTTGTTGATTGGTTTCCTTTAAATTCCTGGTTGTCTGCTTTGGGAGTTGCCAGTGAAATCCTTCATGCAGACCACAGATAGGAATGAATCTGTATAGACTTAAGTTGAGAGCTCCTTAGTTGTTTTAAGCTCAACTTGCTTAGAGTTTATTTCCCAGACCATTTATGTTCCTTCGGTGTTTGAGTGTGTATGCAAGTGAGTGCTATCCTGTCTGTCTTATATGTCTAATCTGTGTATTTAGCTGAGATCAGCCCATATCCCTTTGGTGGTAATCAGGATCCTTCTTAGGACTGATTACAGGGTTCAGGGTCTGATAGGAGACAGGGTTAGGCTGGAGACTTGGACCTCTGAACCATTATCAGTACCTCCAAGGTAAGGGATTAGTTAGGACCCCAGTGTAGGGTCAGGTTAGACCCGGTCCTCCTCTTTCCTGTTACAGCTCATCAAGTCCTCAAGATTAACCCTGAGTTAAACAGATATCGTTTCTGCACATCTAGTCCTCAAGATTTACCCTAAGTTCTGCAGATATCGTGTCAGGTAAATCTATTTTATACTTACATTCTGATGTTGCTAAACTATATGTTGTATAGAGTGTGGTTCCTGTATAAATAGTTTACTGACATTGTATTCATATCATTAGACAGCGTGACATTTTCACTGGCCTTAAAAATTATCTCTAGTTACCATGGATCCAGTAGCCCAGCTGGCTCTGCAGTTGCAGGGATTATCCATGGAGCTGACGGACATTAAGTCCAAAGTTTTGTCTCCCCTGGAGCAAACCAGAGTTGAACCTAAAGTAGCTCTCCCAGATAGGTTCACTGGTGGGCGAGACAAATTTTTTACCTTCCGGGAGGCATGTAAATTGTATTTTCGGCTTCGGCCGCGATCATCAGGGAGTGATGAGCAGAGAGTGGGAATTGTTATCTCACTTCTTCAAGGAGACCCTCAATCCTTGGCATTTTCCCTTCCTCCGGGATCCCCGGCTCTACAGTCTGTAGATCAATTTTTTACTGCCCTGGGATTGGTATATGATGACCCAGATCGGGTCTCTCTTGCTGAGACCAAATTACGTAAGATACAGCAGGGAGATCGTCCGGCGGAGGAATTTGCTTCTGAGTTTCGTAGATGGGCCACGGATACTCAGTGGAATGACCCAGCTCTTAGGAGCCAGTTTTGTCATGGGCTTTCTGACAAATTAAAAGACGTTTTGGCTCAGTATGAGTCTCCTCCTTCTCTGGAGGCTGCTATGGCCCTAGCTATCCGTACTGATAGACGGCTTCGGGAGAGGGGTGAGGTAACTCCACTCCCTGTTGTTACTCCACCTACTACTAAAGTCCCTTATGTTGAGGTTCCCCTTGTCTGTTCGGATGAACCTATGCAGTTGGGAGGGACATCTTTTCGTAGTAGGGGATTGGCGGCACGCCGCAGGACTAGAAGGTGTTTTTTTTTGCGGGAAAGAGGGACATTTTGTTGGAGAATGTCCATCCCGTGTCTTGTTAAGTAAAAAGTCGCCGGAAAACTGCTAATCCCAGGTTGTGTGGTGGACGACAACCTGGGAGTATGTATTTCATCCGCCGGTTCTTCTCAGTTCCTTGTACCAGTGGAGGTGGTGGTTGGTACTAGAGTGAAGAGATTGTTTGTTCTTCTGGATAGTGGTTCCGGGGCTAATCTGGTTGACGCTCAGTTTGCTCAGGCTCAAGGTATGCATCTGAGTGTATTGGTCAAACCGATCCCTATTTTCTCCATTGACGCCAGGCCTCTCGGCCAAGGTAGCTTTGTTCATGAGGTTCATAACATTGACCTTCGGGTAGGGGCAATACATAGGGAACAATTATCTTGTTATGTGTTGGAGGGTCTACCTACTCCCATTGTGTTGGGACTTCCTTGGCTGGTTAAACATAACCCTGTGATTAATTGGCAGTCCAGAGAGATAAGCCAATGGGGTGAGTTTTGCAAAAGCAACTGCATGAACACAGTCATCAGTGCGGTCGTGCCTAGTACATTGCCTCCTTTTTTGGAGGATTTTGGGGATGTTTTCTCTGAGGAGGGGTGTCGGGAGTTGCCTCCTCATCGCGTGTATGACTGTTCTATTAATCTACTTCCTGATGCTAAGTTGCCTAAAGCTAGGTTGTATAATCTTTCTGGTCCTGAAAGGCAGGCTATGAAAGATTATATTTCTGAAAGTCTGGCCAAAGGGCATATTAGACCTTCATCTTCCCCTGTGGCCGCGGGGTTCTTCTTTGTGAAGAAAAAAGATGGAGGCCTACGCCCTTGCTTGGATTTCCGCAAACTTAATCGGATTACTGTTCGAGATCCGTATCCACTCCCTCTTATTCCTGATCTTTTCAATCAAATTGTTGGCGCCAAATGGTTCTCTAAATTGGATCTCAGGGGGGCGTATAATCTGATTAGGATAAAAGAGGGGGATGAGTGGAAAACGGCGTTTAACACGCCGGAGGGACATTATGAAAACCTGGTCATGCCTTTTGGTCTGACTACTGCACCAGCAGTATTCCAACATTTTGTTAATGACATTTTTCGTCACCTTGTGGGGCTGTTTGTGGTCGTATATTTGGATGACATTTTAATTTACTCGCCAGATCTTGTGTCTCACCAGGAGCATGTGAGACAGGTGTTGCAGATCTTGCGAGACAATAAACTATACGCCAAACTGGAGAAGTGTGTTTTTGCCGTACAGGAACTTTTTGGGTTTTTTGGTGTCAGCCTCCGGTTTCCATATGGACCCTGAAAAGATGAGAGCAGTGCTTGAATGGGATCAGCCAGGGGATCTTAAGGCTCTGCAGCGTTTTTTGGGGTTTGCTAATTACTACCGGAAATTTATTTGTAATTTCTCGTCTGTCGTCAAACCTCTCACTGACATGACGAGAAAAGGGACGGATTTTTCTAGGTGGTCGGACAAAGCTTGCCAAGCCTTTTCCTCTTTGAAGAGATGTTTTGCTTCGGCACCCGTTCTCATCCAACCAGATGTATCTCAGCCGTTCATTGTGGAGGTGGACGCGTCTGACGTAGGGGTGGGTGCTATATTGTCCCAGGGTCCGTCCCCTGGTAAATGGCATCCGTGCGCTTTCTTTTCTAAGAAATTGTTGTCCGCCGAAAGGAATTATGATATCGGCAATAGGGAACTTTTGGCCATTAAATTGGCTTTTGAAGAATGGCGTCACTTTTTGGAGGGGGCAGTCCACCCGGTCACCGTTATTACTGATCACAAGAACCTGCTGTATTTAGAATCCGCTAAGCGTCTGAATTCCAGACAAGCTCGATGGTCGTTGTTTTTTACCAGGTTTAATTTTGTCGTCACTTATCGCCCGGGGTCTAAGAATGTAAAGGCTGATGCCTTGTCTCGCAGTTTCCCAGGGGCCGGGAAAACGGATGACCCGATTCCTATCCTTCAGGAGGGGGTGGTAGTGTCGGCTGTATGTTCTGAGCTTGAGGAGGAGGTGTTAGAGGCTCAGGGGGACGCCCCTGCAGGACCTCCAGGGAGACTGTTTGTCCCGAATCAGTTGAGACAAAAGGTTATTGAGGCACATCATAATTCTGCTTTGGCAGGACATCCAGGGAGTAAGGCTACTTTAGATCTCCTTTCTCGCCGATTTTGGTGGCCTAACGCTAATAAAGATTTATAACTTTTGTCGCGTCCTGTGGGGTTTGTGCTCGCTCTAAAACCCCTCATACCCGTCCGTCTGGGACCCTTTTACCCTTGAAACTTCTGGAGCGTCCATGGACTCATTTATCTATGGACTTCATTACGGACCTTCCTCCGTCGTCAGGGAATACTGTCATACTGGTGGTTGTTGACAGGTTCAGTAAGATGGCACATTTCATTGCTCTTCCTGCACTCCCTAATGCTAAAACTCTGGCGCAGGTGTTCATTAGGGAGATCGTGAGACTTCATGGGTTGCCTTCTGATGTGGTGTCAGATAGGGGGTCTCAGTTTGTGTCCAAATTTTGGAGGGCATTTTGTTTACGTCGGGGGATGCAATTGTCGTTTTCCTCGGCTTTTCATCCGCAGACATATCTCCGGTGTTTTGTCTCGGAGAACCAGGAGGACTGGTCTTCTTTCTTGCCTATGGCAGAGTTCGCTCTTAACAACAGGCGGAGCGAGTCCACTGGTAAGTCCCCGTTTTTTGGGGCATATGGTTTTCATCCCCAGTTTTGTACTTTCAATGGGGGGGGTCCTTCTGGGGTTCCTGAGGAGGAGCGTTTCTCGTCGTCACTTGCTTCTGTGTGGAGAGGTGTATTGAATAATCTGAGTGCGATGGGGAACCGTTACAAACGTATGGCTGATAGGAGGAGAGTTTCTGGTCCAGATCTGAATGTGAACAATCTGGTATGGTTGTCTACCAGGAATATAAAACTTAAAGTGCCCTCCTGGAAACTGGGTCCCAGATTCATCGGGCCGTACAGGATCAGTTCCATAATTAATCCTGTGGCATTTCGTCTGGAACTCCCTCCTACGTTTAAAATTCATAATGTGTTCCACAAGTCATTACTTAAAAGGTATGTGGCACCAGTCATATCGTCACCTCTACCTCCTCCTCCAGTGTTGGTCAATGGTAACTTGGAATTTCAAGTATCAAAAATCATTGACTCACGTCTGAATCGCCGGTCCAAGCAGTACTTGGTGCATTGGAAGGGGTATGGTCCGGAGGAGAGGACGTGGGTCCCTGCGTCTGATGTTAACACAGATCGTTTGGTTCGGACCTTCCACAGAACTCACCCGGGCAGGCCTGGCCCTGAGGGTCCGGAGGCCCCTCGTAGAAGGGGGGTACTGTCATGTGTGCATTGCCACGAAGATCGTTGCACATTTTGACTTCTCACAGCTGAGTTGCTGTTTCTTTGTGTTTGGCAGCTAGGGAGTTAATTCTGTCTGTGCTCGGTGCTGGGACTGGGTGCAGTCTCTCCCGGCTGCAATTGATTATTTGTTGATTGGTTTCCTTTAAATTCCTGGTTGTCTGCTTTGGGAGTTGCCAGTGAAATCCTTCATGCAGACCACAGATAGGAATGAATCTGTATAGACTTAAGTTGAGAGCTCCTTAGTTGTTTTAAGCTCAACTTGCTTAGAGTTTATTTCCCAGACCATTTATGTTCCTTCGGTGTTTGAGTGTGTATGCAAGTGAGTGCTATCCTGTCTGTCTTATATGTCTAATCTGTGTATTTAGCTGAGATCAGCCCATATCCCTTTGGTGGTAATCAGGATCCTTCTTAGGACTGATTACAGGGTTCAGGGTCTGATAGGAGACAGGGTTAGGCTGGAGACTTGGACCTCTGAACCATTATCAGTACCTCCAAGGTAAGGGATTAGTTAGGACCCCAGTGTAGGGTCAGGTTAGACCCCGGTCCTCCTCTTTCCTGTTACAGCTCATCAAGTCCTCAAGATTAACCCTGAGTTAAACAGATATCGTTTCTGCACATCTAGTCCTCAAGATTTACCCTAAGTTCTGCAGATATCGTGTCAGGTAAATCTATTTTATACTTACATTCTGATGTTGCTAAACTATATGTTGTATAGAGTGTGGTTCCTGTATAAATAGTTTACTGACATTGTATTCATATCATTAGACAGCGTGACAGCCAGTTTACACCAGAACTGCTGTCTGAATGAACTGTTTCTATGCCACTCCGTCTACCAGGACGGCGGTCCCAGAGCTATATCCCCTGAAAAGCTTACATATATATATATATATATAATATATATTTTTTTTTTTTATTTTTTTTTATTTTTATTTTTTTTCCCTACCTATGGGGGTGATAAAGGGGGCGTTTATTTACATTTTTATTTATTTTGATCACTGTGAGAGTTTATCACAGTGATCAAAATAAATGTATTGAATCTGCTGGCCAGCGGGCGCACTGCGCATGCGCCTGCCATTTTCCAAGATGGCGGCGCCCATGAAGAAACCCGGACGGACGCTGGGACGGATACAGGGACACCAGAGGACCAGGGGAGGTTAGGGGAGCTGAGGGGGGTGATCGAAAGGCGAGGGGGAGTGGAGGCAAGGAGGAGGGGAGCGGACCGGAGCGCAAGGGAGCAGATAGTGATGGCGGTGACCGATCGCCGCCGTCACTCGGTGTGGGGAGGGTCGGAACTCGGTGTCCAGCCATGGCAGATGCTATTGCAGCATCGGCCATGGCTGGATTGTAATATTTCACCAAATTTCATTGGTGAAATATTACAAATCAATCTGATTGGCTGTTAAAAGTGAAACAGCCAATCAGAGCTTTCGTAGCCACATGGGGGTTAAGCCAACCCCCCTGTGGTGAAGCACAAAGGGTCTTGTTACTGCGGGTCGGGTGACCTTTCAGCGACCCCGGTCACCCGACCTGCAGGAACATGATTTATACCATGACGCCTACGTCGGCGTCATGGGTCGGGATGCCACTGGTTTTCATGACGTCGACGTAGGCATCATATGTCGGGAAGGGGTTAGAGGTAATTTTTAATACACACTGAATAACGTAATAACAAAACCCCAAAAAATATTGTTACGTTATATGGCTAAGTAAATTAAAAACTAACCAGTTCTGCCAAAAAAAAGTATAACCCTCATACAGCTATGATGACAGAAAAAGAAAATTGTTATGGCTCTTAGAAAAAGAGAAGGTATAAACAAACTGTAAAAGAAAAAAAAAACATGGCTTACACAGGAATGGGTCGTATTATGTAACATTTTAAGCCCTTTCTACTATTTGACGTATTATCCTATCCTGTCCATGTGACCTGGGCCTTAAGTCCCATGGACGGGATAGTATGTCATATGCGATCGGACGCGCTCACGGGGTGATGTGTGATTCTGTGATTCTCACAGCTGACACCCAGCACTTTAATCCCCGGCACACTACTGACAGCCCCTCTGCTTTTGGATCGGAAACCACGCAGCATGACGCGGGATCTCGATAGTTCCCATGGAGACCAGGATGTCGTCACGACGACATCCGGGTCTACAGGTCAAAGAGACTTCCTGACATGCGAAGTGCATGTCAGGAAGTCAGAGGTACGCGCACAGAAGCTGCAGCGCTACAAGCTTCTATAGCATGCAGACGCTGCTTCATCTGCATGCTATAGAAGCGATCAGCCTGCAGAAAATGAGTGTCCCATAGTGGGACAATGTGTAAAAATAAGAATTAAATTTAAAAAAAAAATTATTGTAAAAATATTTTAAAAAATAATAAAAAAAATTAAAAATCAATATTTATTATATAAATAAATATTTTAGTGAAAAAAATTCTAAACAATAGAAGTACACATATTTAGTATTGCCGCGTTCGTAACGACCCAATCTATAAAACTGTCCCACTAGTTAACTCCTTTAGTGAAAACCATAAAAAAATTAAAAAAAAACTAGGTAAAAAAACAATGCTTTCTCATAATCCCGCCACGCAAAAAGTGGAATAACACGTGATCAAAAAGAAGGATATAAATAAACATGGTACAGCTGAAAACTTCATCTGGTCCCACAAAAAACAAGCCACCATACAGCATCATCAGTGAAAAACTGTAAACGTTATAGCTCTCAGAATAAAGCGATGCAAAATTAATTATTTTTTTATATAAAATAGTTTTTATTGTATAAAAGCGCCAAAACATAAAAAAATTATATAAATGAGGTATCGCTGTAATCGTACTGACCCGAAGAATAAAGCTTCCTTATCAATTTTACCACATGTGGAACGGTGTAAACGCCCCCAAAAGAAATTAATGAATTGCTGTTTTTTGTTCATTCTGCCTCCAAAAAAATTGAATAAAAAGCGATCAAAAAATGTAATGTGCCCTAAAATGATACCAATAAAACCATCAACTCGTCCCGCAAAAAACAAGACCTCATATGACTCTGTGGGCCAAAATATGGAAAAATTATAGCTCTCAAAATATGGTGATGCAAAAACTTTTTTGCAATAAAAAGCGTCTGCCATGCGCCCAGACAGTGGTTTACCCCCACATATGGGGTATTAGCGTACTCAGGACAAATTGCACAACTTTTGGGGTCCAATTCCTCCTGTTACCCTTGGGAAAATAAAAAATTGGGGGCGAGAAGATCATTTTTCTGAAAAAATTGATGATTTTTTATTTTTACGGCTCTGCGTTAGAAAACTTCTGTGAAGCACTTGGGGGTTCAAATTGCTCACCATACATCTAGATAAGTTCCTTAGGGGGTCTACTTTCAAAAATGTTGTCACTTGTGGGGGGTTTCCACTGTTTAGGCACATCAGGGGCTCTCCAAACGTGACATGGCGTCCGATCTCAATTCCAGCCAATTCTGCATTGAAAAAGTCAAACGGTGCTCCTTCCCTTCCGAGCTCTGCCATGCGCCCAAACAGTGGTTCCCCCATATATGAGGTATCAGCGTACTCAGGACAAATTGCACAACAACTTTTGCGGTCCTATTTCTCCTGTTACCCTTGGTAAAATAATAAAATAGGGATTTTTGTGGTACTCACGGTAAAATCCTTTTCTCCGAGACGCTCATTGGGGGACACAGGACCGTGGGTGTATGCTACTGCCACTAGGAGAAAGACACTAAGTGAATACAAAAAAGTTAGCTCCTACTCCACATTATACACCCTCATGCTGGCTCTAAGTGAACCAGTTCAGTGCAAAAGCAGTAGGAGAACAAAAAAATCAACCTTAATACAGGTACAACATGTCAAGAAACCAATCAAAAAATGAAAGGCAAAAAGAAGCCATCAGGCTAACAGGGTGGGTGCTGTGTCCCCCAATGAGTGTCTTGGAGAAAAGTATTTTACGGTGAGTACCACAAAAATCCCTATACCTCCTTCACCTCATTGGGGGACACAGGACCATGGGACGTCCCAAAGCAGTCCCTGGGTGGGAAATTGGCCCAATGGATTTAAAACACAAGTACCAACTGTCTATAAGTGTGCTACCGCTGCCTGGAGAATCCTTCTGCCCAGACTTGCATCTGCTGAAGCCTGAGTATGGATATTGTAGTGCTTTGAAAATGTATATAGGCTAGACCAGGTTGCAATCTTGAAAACCTGTTCTGCTGATGCCTGGTGCCGAAAAGCCCAAGAGGCGCCTACCGCCCGGATGGAGTGTGCCCTGATCCCTGCTGGAACAGATGTGCCCCTAACGCAGTAAGATTCTTGAATAGCCAAACGAATCCACCTGGCTGTTGTTGATTTTGAGGCGGAAAGTCCCTTCGTGCGACCCTCGGGGAGCACGAACAGTGTGTCTGTCTGGCGAAAGGATGCCGTCCGAGATTCGTACCTCCTGAGAGCTCGCACTAGATCCAACGTATGAAGGGCCCTTTCCATGCGGTGCACTGGTGCCGGGCAAAACATTAATGTGAAATGAAGAAACGATCTTTGGCAGAAACGGAGGGGCCGGCCTAAGAACTATCTTATCCCGGTGAAAAATCAGAAACGGGGCTTGACAGGATAGGGCAGCTAACTCCGAAATCCGCCTGATCGACGTTATGGCAACAAGAAAAAAACACCTTCCATGAGAGGTAGGTTAACGAAACGACCTGCAGTGGCTCAAAAGGGGGTTCCTGCAGAGCACTTAGGACCAGGTTAAGGTCCCAGGCGTCCAGAGGAAGCTTATAGGGAGGTACCACGTGGGAGACCCGATTCAAGATTCAAAGAAGCTTTATTGGCAGGACTAAATACACATTAGTTTTGCCAAAGCAAGTGTACAAAAGGGAACAGGGATAGGGATGTTGGGTAGGGGCAGATCTAGTCCATGGCATAGGGAGGAGTGATGGGAGCAGATCCAGGGTGGGTGCTATGGAAGTCCATGGCATAGGGAGGGGGATGGGGCAGATCTAGGGTAGGGGCTATGGAAGTCCACGGCATAGGGAGGGGGGATGGGGGCAGATCCAGGGTGGGGTCTATAGAAGTCCATGGCATATCATAGTTCTCTTTCTCGCAGTCTATGACATTCGCTCACATACCGCGCTGCTGTCTCCGCTGCTCTCTCTTCTTCCCCCAGCAAGATATATGTTTTCTCTTCCTCCTTCATGGTGATGAAATCCGGGAAGAGATGTGAGAGTCTCCTGAAGTGAGTGTCCCTCACTGCTGAGTATTTGGAGCAGTGTAGCAGGAAGTGGGTTTCGTCCTCTATGGCCTCCTGGTCACAGTGTTGGCATAGTCTTTCCTCCCTGGGCTTGTAGCTCTGCCTGTGTCGACCGGATTCGATGGCCAGACTGTGGGCACTGAGTCTATACCGGCTCAGGATCTTGCGGTCTCTGGGGTCCGGGAGTTTCTCCAGGTATGGGGCCAGTCTGTAGTCTCTCTGTAGACTCCGGTACATGGTCAGTTTCTGGGAGCTGATGATGTCGTTCTTCCAGTCACTGACATACCTCTCCTGGCCTTCGTCTACCATCTTCCTGATTTCTGCTTTTGTCAGGTTGTTGTGATTGGTGTTCTGGTCAGGTTGGGTTTGGGTGAGCTGTTCCGAGGGTCCTAGTTTTTCTGTTTCACCTACGTGTGTCAGGGCTTTATGGTGATAAGAGCTTGGATTGCTCCTATGTAGGTGAGCCTGGAATGACAGTGCCCTCTTTAGAACCGTTAGGTGTAGAGGGAATCTGCCCAGCTCGGCCCGGCAGGCACTGTTGGAGGTGCTCCGATGGACTTGGAGAAGGTGCTTGCAGAATTCCAGGTGGAATATTTCTGTTGGGCTGGAATCCCACCTTGACCAGTCTGGGTAGGTGTGAGGACCCCAGACTTCACTGCCATACAGGAGGATTGGGGCGATGACAGAGTCGAAGATTTTTAACCAGACCCTCACTGGTGGCTTCAGATGGTAGAGCTTCCTTCGGATGCCATAGAAGGTTTTACAGGCCTTGTCTTTCAGGGTCTCTATGGCTTGTTTGAAGCTCCCTGACCGGTGAATCTCTAGGCCCAGGTAAGTATATTTGTCTGTTCCTGTAAGGGCGCAGTTGTTGAGGACAAAAGAAGGGTGCTAGTCTAATTTTCTCTTTCTCCTCTGGAACACCATGATGTTGGTTTTCTTTAGATTGACCGGTAGTGCCCAGGTGGAGCTGAATTTCTCTAAGATTTTTAGGTTGTCTTGGAGGCCTTTCTCGGTTGGTGACAGAAGCAGCAGGTCATCTGCATACAGCAGGAATTTCACCTGGGTGTCGTGGAGGGTGGGACCTAGTGCTGTGGAAGATTCCAGAGCGGTAGCCAGCTCGTTGATGTAAATGTTGAAGAGCGTTGGACTTAGGCTGCAGCCTTGTCTGACTCCACGGCTCTGCTGGAAATAAGCTGTTCTTTTACCGTTCACACTCACACTGCAGAGGTTCTCGGTGTAGGAGCTTTTGATAACATCGTAGGTCTTTCCTCCTATTCCGCTCTCCAGCAGTTTCAGGAATAAGCCCGGGTGCCACACCGAATCGAAGGCCTTTTTAAAGTCCACGAAACAGGCGTATATCTTCCCGTTCTTTGTATTGTGGACGTGTCTCTGAATGAGGCTGTGCAGGGTATAGATGTGGTCAGTGGTGCGGTGGTTTGGCATGAACCCTGCTTGGCTCTTGCTGAGGACGTTATGTTCGGTGAGGAAACTGAGGATCCTCTTGTTCATGATGCTGTTGAACAGTTTCCCCAGGTTGCTGCTGACACATATGCCTCTGTAGTTGGCTGGGTCATACCTGTCCCCATTCTTGTGGATGGGTGTGATGAGGCCTTGGTTCCAGGTACGAGGGAAGTAGCCGGCACTTAGCACAATATTGAAGAGTTTAACCATTGCAGCCTGTATTTCTGGTGGGCTGTACTTCAGCATTTCTGGTAGGATTCCATCCAGGCCACTGGCTTTTCTTCATCTTATGGAAGAGATTCTCTCTGCTACTTCCTGTAATGTAATAGGTGTATCCACAGGGTTTTGGAATTTTTTTATTTTTTCCTCCATTGCTTTTAGTTTTGCCATTATGCTTTCTTGTTCTTGGTTTAGTTCTTCCTTTGGGATGTCTTTATAGAGGTCTCTGAAGTACTGGAGCCAGATGTTGCCATTTTGGATATGAATGTTGTTTTTCTTGTCTTTTGTGTCCACGTGGTTCCATAGTTCCCAGAAGGAATTGTCTTGAAGAGCATCTTGGAGTTGGTTGAGCTTGGTAGAGATGTAACTCTGCTTCTTCCTCCTGAGGATGGTTTTGTACTGCCTTTGAATGGTTTCATAGGCTTCCCTCAGACCAGGGTGGTTGGGGTCTCTGTGTTTCTTGTTTGAGGCTGTTCTCAGGGTCTTCCGTACGGCTTTACATTCTCTGTCAAACCGACCATTGATCTGTTTTTCTTTTGGTCTCTTGTATTCGACTTTTTTAAGGTCGGACAGTCTGGCCATTGCATAGAATATATTGTTGAGGTCTTTTGTAGCTTGACTCACTCCCTTTGGGTTAGGCTGGTACTCGTAGTTGTAGAAGTGGTGGAGCATCCGCTGTATTTCAGGTCTGCTGGGAGCCTCTTTATACTTTATTGCCGACGTTTAGGACCATTTATAGGATGGAGGCCGGTTGAAGCGGCCGCTATGCTGTGGCTTTTGAGTGCATGGTTTCTCTGTAGATTTCAAAGTACAGAAGAAGTTGGCTGTGGTCTGACAGGTGCGTTTGTGGGGTGACTATGAAGGCGCTGATATTTGCCAGGTTCATATCAGTAATGGCATAATCTACTACACTCCTCCCTACATGGGAGTTTAGTGTACACCTCCCCAAAGAGTCTCCTTTGGTACGTCCATTAAGAATATTAAGTCCTAAACTTCTACATACGTTCAGGAGCTTTTTACCACTTTTGTTGACTGTACTGTCATAGCTATTTCTCTCTGTGTGTACTGAGTCTTGGCCGTCATTCTCTGCTCCAAATATGTAGATGTTCCCATCAGTGGTCAGGAAGTCATTTTCTCTCCCTGTTCTTGCATTGAGGTCCCCAAAGACGAGAACTTTGCCCAGCGCCTGGTAGTGGACGGCTTCTCTTTGTAAGATCTCGAAGCAGTCTGGATTGAAGTAGGGGGACTCTGGCGGTGGTATATAGGTGGCGCAGAGGTGGACATCAGACTGAGAGGTGAGGATGGAGCTGCTGATCCTGATCCATATGTGGCTGCCTCCTCTCTTCACCGGTTTGATGTATTGGTGGAGCTCATCTTTATACCAGATCAGTATTCCTCCTGAGCTCCGGCCCTGTTTGATGTTTTTATTTTTCAGGGCAGGGACAGAGATTTCCCTGTATCCGATGGGCACCAGGGATTCATTTTTGGCTCTGGTCCATGTTTCCAGGAGGATCTGGATGTCTATATTTTTCAGTCTTTGTATAAAGTCCGGGTCATTTGTTTTACATCCAAAGGTCGAGGTGTTGAGACCCTGAATATTCCAGCTGCTGATTGTAAGTGAAGTCATTTTTTCTATTTATCTTGTGTGTATATACCTTGTAATGAGTATGGCTGTGTAGGACAAACTGGATTTCTGACTGTTTTGTAGGTGTGCTTGGTTCCATCCTGTCACATTAGTTTCCTGCATAGTGCGCTGAGCAGGGTCTGGACCTCACTCATCTATATCTCTGCTCTGCGTGAAAGTTTTTACCTGCAGGTTGGAAGCAATCCTGTGCTGAAATAAGACAGATAAGGCTGAGATCTGTCCTTTGAGGGAGCTCGATGATAGACCTGAATCCAGGCTGGCTTGGGGGAATTCTAAAATGTTGGGGATGGAGAAAATGAGAGGAGGGCGACTGTGATCTCTGCTCCAGGCAAATAATAAAAAAGGTGATAGATCCGCGCCGAGGTGGCCTTCCGGGCACTAATCATTGTAGTAACTACATCTCGGGAAAAACCCACTTGGTTCAAGATCCAGGACTCAACAGTCAAGCCATCAAACACAGGGCCCCTGAGTTCTGGTGGTAGATCGGCCCTTGGGAAAGTAGGTCCGGACGATCAGGTAGCCGCCAGGGGACTGCGGCCACTAGTTGCACTAGGTCTGCGTACCATGCCCGACGAGGTCAGTCTGGGGCGACCAGGATTACTGGAACCCCCTCTGACTTGATCTTCCTAATGACTTTCGGAAGCAGTGGTAACGAGGGAAACACGTACGGGAAACAAAACTGGTTCCATGACAGAATCAAGGCATCCATGGCGATGGCCTCTGGGTCCCGAGACAGAGCAACAAACTCGAGCACCTTGGTGTTCAACCTGGAGGCCATCAGATCCACATCCGGAATTCCACAACAATGACAGATTTATTGAAAAATCTCGGAATGGTGAGACCACTCCCCGGACGCAAGACCCTGCCGGCTGAGAAAGTCCACCGCCCAGTTCCTTATGCCTGGAATATGAACTGCCGAGATCACTGAGTGATTCTCCTCGGCCCAGCGGAGAATGGGTTCTACTTTGCGCATGGCCGCCCTGCTGCGGGTGCCCCCCTGGTGATTGATGTAAGCCACGGCTGTGGCCTTGTCCGACTGAATCTGGACAGGGCAACCCACCAGGAGATGATGAAAATGTCGCAAAGCCAGCTGGATCGTCCGCATTTCCTGGAGGTTGATCGGGAGGCGTGATTCCCGAGGAGACCAACGTCCTTGAGCCGTGTGGTGACGGAAAACAGCTCCCCAGCCGAGGAGACTGGCATCGGCAGAATCCACCAGCCAATGGTCCGGAGGAAATTACTTCCCCTGGAGAAGGGAAGACCTCAGTGTCCACCACCTGAGTGCCTGCATGACCTGAACGGAAAGCCGGCACGGGCTGTCGAGAGAAAATGGGCTCCTGTCCCAAGCTGCCAAAAGGGCGTGCTGTAGGGGACAAAGGTGAAGCTTGGCGAACGGAACTGCTTCCATTGCTGCCTCCATCTTCCCAGGACCCTCATGCAAAAACAGATGGCACGAGGACCTGGTTGGCGGATTGCCTGGACTCTTTGAAGGAGGGATAGGGCCTTGTCCCGAGGAAGAATTACTAACCCTCGGGAGGTGTCCAAGATCATTCCTAAGAAGAAGATTTTCTGAGATGGGACAGGAGATGACTTTTTAAGTTTACCAGCCACCCCAGGGGAGAGAGCGTATCCACCGTGATGCTCGTCTTGGATGTCGATAGAGGCCAAAAATTCTCCCCTTTCTGTTGATGAAATGACAGAGCGAAGGGACTCCATCTGGAAATGCCTGATTTTAATAATACTTTTTAGGGGCTTTAGGTCCAGAATGAGCCTTACAGTTCCATTCTTCTTCGGGACCGCAAATTGATTTGAATAGAACCCCTGGAATCTTTTATTTTCCGGCACGGGAATGATAACTCCGTCGTGACAGAGTGACTCGATGGACTCTGAAGAAGGACTGAGCGCGTGCTTCCGCTCTGGGATGGACGGGAAAGAAAAAAACGTTCTGGAGGCTGGTTGACAAACTTTAGTTTGTACCCAGAGGACACCAGATCTCTGACCCAAGCGTCGTGTACGACGGTGAGCCAGACATGGTGTCGACCGGAAAATGCCTTGAGTCATTTGGTTGAAAATCTGAGGGACCTTGATCCCTTAGATTTGGACTGGTGAGGACGGTTTCTCCCCAACGGATTGGACCTATGTGAGATTTGACGATCTCTGTCCTGAGAGGAGAGACCTGCACCGGCAGGATTGGCCAATGTGGCCCACCCAGGGCTACGAAAGGAGCGAAAGTGTGTCTGCAGTTGGTGACGAAATGGTCGCTTAACCTCCTGTTGGGGAAGAAAGTTACTTTTCCCAACTGTGGTGTTTGAGATGAGCTGATCTAGCTTCTCACCTAACAACCAGCCGCTCTGATAAGACAGAGAAGTTAGGGATTTCTTCGATGTTGAGTCTGCTCACCATGTCCTTAACCATAGAGCTCTCCTAATAGAAATGGCGTTTGCCACCGCAAGAGCCACGCAGTTAGCTGTGTCCAAGGACGCATTAATCAAGTAGTCTCCGGCCAAAGCGATCTGATTTGCTAGATCTACAACCTCAGGAGGAAGCATGGGCATACCCACCGTGGGGCAGGGGGGGCAGCTGCCCCCCCTTAGGAGCAGGGGCCCGCAAATATCAAGCTGAGCATCAGCCAGCGCCTGCCCTTTAAAAGGTGCTTCTGGGCTGGGAATCGGGTCCCAGGATGGTAAATGCTAGACTGTATGGGCTCCTTCCAGGTGTGATGTCGTTTTTGGGGGCGTGTCATACCAGGATGGGGCGTGTTCTGCCAAAGCCAGGAAGAGAAGCCGCCTTTAGACATTGGGCTCAGCAGTCTGATGCCGACGTCTGTTTGCTGCAGGAGGGAAATCTGAGGTCAGAGTCCTCAGTGACACCGAGGAGGATTTATTCATTAACGGGTTGATGTCTCCTTAGATTTTTGGTTGACTGGGCCTGATACTTAGGGCTGTATAGTGGGGTTTGAGGGGGTGAATGCACGGTTGTGGGGTCTGATTGTGCCCTGGGGGTTAATGCACACTTGTGGGGTCTGTGTGCTCCTAGGGGGTTATGCACGGTTGTGGGGTCTGTGGGTCCTCCTAGGGGGTTTAATGCATGCTTGTGGGGTCTGTGTGTGCTCCTAGGGGGTTTAACGCACGCTTGTGGGGTCTGTGTGTGCTCCTAGGGGGTTATTCATGGTTGTGGGGTCTGATTGTGCCCCAGGGGGTTAATACACATTTGTGGGGTCTGTGTGTGCTCCTAGGGGGTTATGCACAGTTGTGGGGTCTGTGTGTCCTCCTAGGGGGTTTAATGCACGCTTGTGGGGTCTGTGTGTGCTCCTAGGGGGTTTAATGCATGCTTGTGGGGTCTGTGTGTGCTCCTAAGGGGTATAATGCATGGTTGTGGGGTATGTGGGTCCTCCTAGGAGGCTTAATGCATGCTTCTGGGGTCTGTGTGTGCTCCTAGGGGGTTTAACGCATGCTTGTGGGGTCTGTGTGTGCTCCTAGGGGGCTATTCATGGTTGTGGGGTCTGATTGTACCCCGGGGGGTTAATGCACACTTGTGGGGTCTGTGTGTGCTCCTAGGGGGTTATGCACAGTTGTGGGGTCTGTGTGTCCTCCTAGGGGATTTAATGCATGCTTGTGGGGTCTGTGTGTGCTCCTAGGGGTTTAATGCATGCTTGTGGGGTCTGTGTGTGCTCCTAGGGGGTTTAATGCACGCTTATGGGGTCTGTGTGTGCTCATAGGGTGTTTAATGCACGCTTGTGGGGGCTGTGTGTGCTCCTAGGGGGTTCTGCACAAAGCCCATACAGTCTATCTACAGTAATATATACCTGACAGCGGCACATACAGTCTATATCTACAATAATATATACCTGACAGGAGCCCGTACAGTCTATCTCTACAATAATATAAATCTGACAGGAGCCCATACAGTCTATACAGTAATATATACCTGACAGGAGCCCATACAGTCTATATCTACAGTAATATATACCTGACAGGAGCCCGTACAGTCTATATCTACAATAATATATACCTGACAGGAGCCCATACAGTCTGTATCTACAGTAATATATACCTGACAGGAGCCCATACAGTCTATATCTACAGTAATATATACCTGACAGGAGCCCATACAGTCTACATCTACAGCAATACAGTATATACCTGACAGGAGCCCATACAGTCTATATCTACAGTAATATATACCTGACAGGAGCCCATACAGTCTGTATTCTGTATCTACAGTAATATATACCTGACAGGAGC
Organism: Oophaga sylvatica; assembly: GCA_033576555.1. Lineage (NCBI taxonomy): Eukaryota > Metazoa > Chordata > Amphibia > Anura > Dendrobatidae > Oophaga > Oophaga sylvatica. Next base: position 122,401 of record JARQOD010000387.1, read on the forward strand.
CCGTACAGTCTATATCTACAGTAATATAAACCTGACATGAGCCCGTAGTCTGTATCTACAGTAATATATACCTGACAGGAGCTCGTACAGTCTAGATCTACAGTAATATATACCTGACAGGAGCCTGTACAGTCTATATCTACAATAATATATACCTGACAGGAGCCTATACAGTCAGTATCTACAGTAATATATACTTGACAGGAGCCCGTACAGTCTATATCTACAGTAATATATACCTGACAGGAGCCCATACAGTCTGTATCTACAATAAAATATACCTGACAGGAGCCCATACAGTCAAATTCAAATTCAAATTCAAAGAAGCTTTATTGACAGGACTAAATACACATTAGTTTTGCCAAAGCAAGTGTGCAAAAGGGGAATAGGGATAGGGATGTTGGGTAGGGGCAGATCTAGGGTAGGGGCTATGGAAGTCCATGGCATAGGGAGGGGTGATGGGGGTGCAGGTCCGGGGTGGGGGTTATAGAAGTCCATGGCACAGGGAGGGGGGATGGGGGCAGATCCGGGGCGGGGGCCATAGAAGTCCATGGCGTATCATAGTTCTCTTTCTCGCAGTCTATGACATTCGCTCACATACCGCGCTGCTATCTCCGCTGTTCTCTCTTCTTCCCCCAGCAAGATATATGTTTTCTCTTCCTCCTTCATGGTGATGAAATCCGGGAAGGGATGTGAGAGTCTCCTGAAGTGAGTGTCCCTCACTGCTGAGTATTTGGAGCAGTGTAGCAGGAAGTGGGTTTCGTCCTCTATGGCCTCCTGGTCACAGTGTTGGCATAGTCTTTCCTCCCTGGGCTTGTAGCTCTGCCTGTGTCGGCCGGATTCGATGGCCAGACTGTGGGCACTGAGTCTATACCGGCTCAGGATCTTGCGGTCTCTGGGGTCCAGGAGTTTCTCCAGGTATGGGGCCAGACTGTAGTCTCTCTGTAGACTCCGGTACATGGTCAGTTTCTGGGAGCTGATGATGTCGTTCTTCCAGTCACTGACATACCTCCCCTGGCCTTCGTCTACCATCTTCCTGATTTCGGCTTTTGTCAGGTTGTTGTGATTGGTGTTCTGGTCAGGTTGGGTTTGGGTGAGCTGTTCCGAGGGTCCTAGTTTTTCTGTTTCACCTACGTGTGTCAGGGCTTTATGGTGATGGAAGCTTGTATTGCTCCTATGTAGGTGAGCCCGGAATGACAGTGCCCTCTTTAGAACCGTTAGGTGTAGAGGGAATCTGCCCAGCTCGGCCCGGCAGGCACTGTTGGAGGTGCTCCGATGGACTTGGAGAAGGTGCTTGCAGAATTCCAGGTGGAATATTTCTGTTGGGCTGGAATCCCACCTTGACCAGTCTGGGTAGGTGTGAGGACCCCAGACTTCACTGCCATACAGGAGGATTGGGGCGATGACAGAGTCGAAGATTTTTAACCTCACTGGTGGTTTCAGATGGTAGAGTTTCCTTCGGATGCCATAGAAGGTTTTACATGCCTTGTCTTTCAGGGTCTCTATGGCTTGTTTGAAGCTTCCTGACCGGTGAATCTCTAGGCCCAGGTAGGTATATTTGTCTGTTCCTGTAAGGGCGCAGTTGTTGAGGACAAATGAAGGGTGCTGGTCTAATTTTCTCTTTCTCCTCTGGAACACCATGATGTTGGTTTTCTTTAGGTTGACCGGTAGTGCCCAGGTGGAGCTGAATTTCTCTAAGATTTTCAGGTTGTCTTGGAGGCCTTTCTCGGTTGGTGACAGAAGCAGCAGGTCATCTGCATACAGCAGGAATTTCACCTAGGTGTCGTGGAGGGTGGGACCTGGTGCTGTGGAAGATTCCAGAGGGTAGCCAGCTCGTTGATGTAAATGTTGAAGAGCGTTGGACTTAGGCTGCAGCCTTGTCTGACTCCACGGCTCTGCTGGAAATAAGCCGTTCTTTTACCGTTCACACTCACACTGCAGAGGTTCTCGGTGTAGGAGCTTTTGATAACATCGTAGGTCTTTCCTCCTATTCCGCTCTCCAGCAGTTTCAGGAATAAGCCCGGGTGCCACACCGAATCGAAGGCCTTTTTAAAGTCCATGAAACAGGCGTATATCTTCCCGTTCTTTGTATTGTGGACGTGTCTCTGAATGAGGCTGTGCAGGGTATAGATGTGGTCAGTGGTGCGGTGGTTTGGCATGAACCCTGCTTGGCTCTTGCTGAGGACGTTATGTTCGGTGAGGAAACTGAGGATCCTCTTGTTCAGGATGCTGTTGAACAGTTTCCCAGGTTGCTGCTGACACATATGCCTCTGTAGTTGGCTGGGTCATACCTGTCCCCATTCTTGTGGATGGGTGTGATGAGGCCTTGGTTCCAGGTACGAGGGAAGTAGCCGGCACTTAGCACAATATTGAAGAGTTTAACCATTGCAGCCTGTATTTCTGGTGGGCTGTACTTCCGCATTTCTGGTAGGATTCCATCCAGGCCACTGGCTTTTCTACATCTTATGGAAGAGATTCTCTCTGCTACTTCCTGTAATGTAATAGGTGTATCCACTGGGTTTTGGAAATTTTTTACTTTTTCCTCCATTGCTTTTAGTTTTGCCATTATGTTTTCCTGTTCTTGGTTTAGTTCTTCCTTTGGGATGTCTTTATAGAGGTCTCTGAAGTACTGGAGCCAGATGTTGCCATTTTGGATATGGATGTTGTTTTTCTTGTCTTTTGTGCCCATGTGGTTCCATACTTCCCAGAAGGAATTGTCTTGAAGAGCATCTTGGAGTTGGTTAAGCTTGGTAGAGATGTAACTCTGCTTCTTCCTCCTGAGGATGGTTTTGTACTGCCTTTGTATGGTTTCATAGGCTTCCCTCAGACCAGGGTGGTTGGGGTCTCTATGTTTCTTGTTTGAGGCTGTTCTCAGGGTCTTCCGTACGGCTTTACATTCTCTGTCAAACCAACCATTGATCTGTTTTTCTTTTGGTCTCTTGTAGTCGACTTTTTTAAAGTCGGACAGTCTGGCCATTGCATAGAATATATTGTTGAGGTCTTTTGTAGCTTGACTCACTCCTTTGGGTTAGGCTGGTACTCGTGGTTGTAGAGTGGTGTAGCATCCGCTGTATTTCAGTCTATATCTACAGTAATATATACCTGACAGGAGCCCATACAGTCTATATCTACAGCAATATATACCTGACAGGAGCCCATACAGTGTATTCTATAATAATATATACCTGACAGGAGCCTGTACAGTCAGTATCTACAGTAATATATACCTGACAGGAGCCCGTACAGTCTGTATCTACAGCAATATATACCTGACAGGAGCCCTACAGTTTGATCTACAGTAATATATACCTGACAGGAGCCTGTATAGTTTGTATCTACAGTAATATATACCTGACAGGACCTTACAGTCTTATCTACAGTAATATATACCTGAAGGAGCCTGTAAGTTTATCTACAGTAATATATACCTGACAGGAGCCTACAGTCTGTATTACACAAATATATACCTGATAGGAGCCTTACAGTCTTATCTACAGAATATATACCTGACAGGAGCCGTACAGTCTGTATTACAATAATATATAACTGACAGGAGCCTTACAGTCTGTATCTACATAATATATACTGACAGGAGCCCGTACAGTCTATATCTACAGTAATATATACTGACAGGACCCATACAGTCTGTATCTACAATATATATACTGGACAGGAGCCCGTACAGTCTTTTATCTACAGTAATATATACCTGACAGGATCCCATACAGTCTGTATCTACAGAATATATACCTGACAGGAGCCCGTACAGTCTATATCTACAGCAATATATACCTGACAGGAGCCTACAGTCTGTATCTACAGCAATATATACCTGACAGGAGCCCATACAGTCTATATCTACAGCAATATATACCTGACAGGAGCCTGTACAGTCTGTATCTACAGAATATATACCTGACAGGAGCCCATACAGTCTATATCTACAAATATATACACGACAGGAGCCTTACAGTCTATATTACAGTAATATATACCGACAGGAGCCCATACAGTTTATCTACATAATATATACTGACAGGAGCCCATACAGTCTATATTACAGTAATATATACCTGACAGGAGCCTGTACAGTTTGTATCTACAGTAATATATACCTGACAGGAGCCTGTATAGTTTGTATCTACAGTAATATATACCTGACAGGAGCCCGTACAGTCTATATCTACAGTAATATATACACGACAGGAGCCCGTACAGTCTATATCTACAGTAATATATACCTGACAGGATCCCGTACAGTCTATATCTACAATAATATAAACACGACAGGAGCCCATACAGTCTATATCTACAATAATATATACCTGACAGGAGCCTGTACAGTTTGTATCTACAGTAATATATACCTGACAGGAGCCTGTACAGTTTGTATCTACAGTAATATATACCTGACAGGATCCCGTACAGTCTATATCTACAGTAAATATACCTGACAGGATCCCGTACAGTTTATATCTACAATAATATATACCTGACAGGAGCCCATACAGTCTATATCTACAGTAATATATACCTGACAGGAGCCCATACAGTCTATATCTACAGTAATATATACTGACAGGAGCCTGTACAATTTGTATCTGCAGTAATATATACCTGAAAGGAGCCCGTACAGTCTATATCTACAATAATATATACCTGACAGGATCCCGTACAGTCTATATCTACAATAATATATACCTGACAGGAGCTCATACAGTCTAGATCTACAAAAATATATTACCTGACAGGAGTCCGTACAGTCTATATCTACAATAATATATACTGGACAGGAGCCCGTACAGTCTATTCTACAATAATATATACCTGACAGGAGCCTGTACAGTCTGTATCTACAGTAATATATACCTGACAGGAGCCCGTACAGTCTATATCTGCAGTAATATATACCTGACAGGAGCCTGTACAGTCTATATCTGCAATAATATATACCGGACAGGAGCCCGTACAGTCTATATCTATAGCAATATATACCTGACAGGAGCCCGTACAGTCTAGATCTACAGTAATATATACCTGACAGGAGCCCATACAGTCTATATCTACAGTAATATAAACCTGACAGGAGCCCGTACAGTCTGTATCTACAATAATATATACCCGACAGGAGCCCATACAGTCTGTATCTACAGTAATATATACCTGTCAGATGCCCATACAGTCTATATCAACAGTAATATTTTACCTGACAGGAGCCCATACAGTCTATAGCTACAGTAATATATACCTGACAGGCGCCCGTACAGTTTATATCTACAATAATATATACCTGACATACAGGGGCTGGGCTGGGGCTGATGTATATACAGGGGCTGGGCTGGGCCTGGTGACATATACAGGGGCTGGGCTGGGGCTGATGTTTATACAGGGGCTGGCCTGGTGGTGATGTATATACAGGAGCTGGCCTGGTGGTGATGTATATACAGGTGCTGGGCTGGGGCTGATGTATATACAGGTGCTGGGTTGGTGATGTATATACAGGTCTGACCATCCTACCATCCTTGGCTGGGGCTGGTGACGTATACAGAGACTGGCCTGGTGGTGCTGTATATACAGGGGCTGGCCTGGTGGTGATGTATATACAGGGGCTGGGCTGGGGCACATTATTAAAAGAAGGAGACAATGATGGGGCATATTACTACAAGACGGGGACAATGATGGGGCATATTTCAGGGTGGAATCTGCTTGCATTCCATGCTTAAATCTATCTATCTAAAAGAAGAAAATTTGAGCAGCACAAAGAAAGAGTCCGGGTGCAGAGCCCCCAGACAAATACCAAACATCAATTATAGAAATCCAGACAAATTGAAGGCAGCACACCGTTTGTAGTGAAAAAAAAGCTATTTCATAAGGCCAATAGGCGACGTTTTAATCCAAACAACAGGAACCTTTCTCAAGGCTTGAGAAAGGTTCCTGTTGTTTGGACCGAAATGTCGCCTTTTGACCTTTTTTTTCACTAAAATGGTGTGCTGCCTCCAATTTGTCTGGATTTCTATTTATCTATCTATCTATCTATCATTCATTTTTTTCCTCTGAAGATCAATCCAATTCCTGTGTTTGGAAAGGGCAGTGTTGAGTGGCTCAGTGTCAGTGTGTGATAAGCACACATGAGCTTGAAGCCCCCTGCTGAACAGAAGAGAAGACTGCAAAGGTAAGACTAAAATCAATGAAATTGTTTACATAATAGGATCGATCATGGTGGTATTATTCCTTGTATGTGATATTATTGGTCTTGGTATAGGGGATTGTGTTGTGTATGGCGATCATTTGTTCATTTTCATTTCTTTTTTTCACATTTTTCGTTCTAAAATTTTACATCCTGAACGACCATGGCTTGCCCCCCCAAAGATTTGTTCCTGGGTACGCCCATTGGAGGAGGTCAGTACCCTGCAGGGCTCTATTTAAAGACTCTGCCCAAGATACCATGGCCTTAGCCACCCATGTTGCAGTGAAGTAAGGGGAGAGAGCTGAACCCGAAGCTTCAAAAACTGAACGAGCAAGGCTCTCTGTTATGTTGTTGGTAGCTGAGGAGAATAAGCAAAAACGGCAATACACCTGAGAGGCTGGAACCTATTGGATTGCAGTAACCTGAACTAACCACACAACTAGAGGTAGCCGTGAAGCGTTCCTACATTGATCCTAGACGCCTCGTCACAGCCTGAGAGATAACTACACCTAAAGGCAGAAAGATGAAAGCTATCTGCCCCGGAGCAGATCCCCAAAGAAATAGGAAGCCCCCAAACATGTAATGGCGGTTAGACAAGAAGAAGCACGGACACAGACAGAAAATAGAATGAGCAAACGCTGGGGCTCAATCTGTCTAGAAAGAAAAGTACAGGAAAGGATACTCACTGCAATCCAAAAAAAAACCTAAAAAATACCAACTTTTTCTGATTGAAAAAAACACCTGAGATCACACGATCTCTAACACCTAAATCAGATCTCTGGTGTAACAAAACTAAGCCACAGCCACTGAAAAAAACAGGAAAAAGCAAATGAACAAACAACAGTGGCTCCAGATAAAACTGAGAGGAGCACAAGCCCCCGGAAGGGACCTGGCTGACCTCCACAGAAGTGCAGGGAACAATGCAAAAAGCAAGCACAAAAATAAAAGCAGAAAATATTTATCTGATAGCAGAAGATGCAGGCAAAACTCAACAAACTTCCATATGAATCAGGAACCACAATTGAGACAAGAAAAATTGATCACCGGCAACCATCATGGGAGGGAACCCCCCTTATATCAGACCAGTTGGTGATCCCAGATTGCCATTCCTCGCTGAAAGGTTCAGTACTGTCTGTAACCACCAGAGGGAGCCTCTGCTCAGAAACCATCTCTAGCACATTCATAACAGCTCTCTAATAAACGGTCAGTTGGATCCTTTAGGTAAGAAAAGCAGGGTTTTAGAAGCCAAGCACGACACGAGTGGATCTACTGGGGGAGATTCTGCCCCCTTTTTTCGGAGATCGGAAGCAAATGTGTATCTTGCTTCAAGCGCCCTTTGACTGAGAAACGTTTGTCTTGTCGCTCTCTGTGCCTCTGCACTATGTCCTCAAACTCTGGGTGAGTACTGAACACTCTGTGAGACCATTTGACCCATTTAAATGACACCTTGTGGCCGATGGTCCGGGTGGATTCATCATCATTTGCCAGGGTTTGATTGACAGCTTCAATGAGACTATCGACAGTCTCCTGATAGCCGGGTGTATCCAAACTGAGGGGCCCATCTGAATCGTAATCCAAGTTCTGCTCGCTAACTACACTGATGAGGGTGAGCGCGAGACGGAGCTTATGGATGCGCTGGATGGCCCGGGAGACGCTGAATGGGTTTGTGCCCCTGCGTCTGCCTAGAATGAGAGCGGCCCTGCAGGCGGATGGCCTCCTGTGAGGTAGATGATCCTTCCAAGACAGGCGAGCCACTGTTACTACCCCTGTTGGGGGTTTGAAGGGATTTGATTGCTCTAGTTAGTGTTGCCATGGACTGCGACGAGACAAAGCCCATTCTGGAGGGCTAGGTACACTGGGTTCGGTCACAGCGGGGGGCTCCTGGGCGCGTTTGGAATCTCAGGCTTCGCATATTTGTTTACTCTGAGCTTGCGGAAAAAACAGACCGACAGGAGGTACAGAAGGTGAACAACATCGTGTGAGTTTTGGTCTTTCTGGACATGCTGTACCTCCTAGGTGCTAGGGGGTATATGCAGAGTGTAACTTGTGAGAGGATCAGTCCAGCCTCTGAACAATGAGGCTGCATATAGGGCAGCAGCACTTACCCGGTCCTGTGTCCCAAAACGGCCTGGGGGCTGCACTAAAGCTGCGGCTTTATCAGGCGGCCAGGATTCAAATACAGCGCCTTTTTTGTGAAGGGCCGACAGGTTGCAGTCCACCGGAAATAGATGCCACTGGGGGCGGGACATCCGGTTTGCGGCCTAGCACAATGCCGAAGCCGGGGCCTAATGTTTCGGCGCCGGCTGGGAGACGCTGGAAGCGCGCGCTGGGACACGGACTCACGCGTCGGAAGTGGCGCTAGCCACAAGGCCCGAGGCACAAAGCCACAAGAGAAACAGAGGCACTGAGGCGCTGTGATGCCCAGACTAGCGCCACGCTAGCTGTGACCGGAAGCTGCCCCCTGAGGATGAGGACACCGATTTGCATCGTGCCTACGCCTGCCGGAGAAGAACGCAGCGCTACAGGAGCCCTCCTAGCACATCTCCTTCCCCATGCTCCATCCATGGCCAGGTTAGAGGAGGTGTCAAAAGGATGGTGCAGGCTCCCTAAAGCTGTCTTCCCTTATGAGGGATGAGGAGAGGGACCATCCGCCTCCTTCCATCACCGCCGTCTCAGCATAGGTGATGCAGTGGGGGCCGCACGGACTGTTTTTATGCCTCTGTACAGCCTGGGTTTCTCTACCTTAGGGTGGTCAGGGCTGCATCCCACGTTGTAGGAGAGGATTCGTGGAGCAGATACTCCACATGCTTGCCTGTTGTTGGGTTTGGGGAGATCGGACCCTTTCAATAGGTTCCGTCGCCCGTCTCGTCTTCATAGTGAGGAAAAAAAAAGAATGGTCTGAAACCCAGACCCGTGTGCCTCCTACAGACACTAAGAAATGAACTGGTTCACTTAGAGCCAGCATGAGGGTGTATACTGTGGAGGAGGAGATAACTTTTTTGTATTCACTTAGTGTCAGCCTCCGAGCGGCAGTAGCATACACCCACGTTCCTGTGTCCACCAATGAGGCGAAGGAGAAAATTGGATCTGAAGTAAAAATTTTGTGGAAAAAGTTAAATGTTCATTTTTTTTTTAAACATTCCAAAAATTCCTGTGAAGCACCTGAAGGGTTAATAAACTTCTTGAATGTGGTTTTGAGCACGTTGAGGGGTGCAGTTTTAAGAATGGTGTCACTTTGGGTATTTTCTATCATATAGACCCCTCAGACTGATTCAAATGTGATGTGGGCCCTAAAAAAAAATGATGTTGTAAAAATGAGAAATCGTGGTCAACTTTTAACCCTTATAACTTTCTAGCAAAAAAAAATTTGGGTTCCAAAATTGTGCTGAAGTAAAGTAGACATGTGGGAAATGTTATTTAGTAACTATTTTGTGCAATATAATCTCTGATTTAAGGGCATAAAAATTCAAATATCGTAGAAATTTTACCACTTTCATGAAGTACAATATGTCATGAGAAAACAGTGTCAGAATCGCCAAGATCCGTTGAAGCGTTCCAGAGTTATAACCTCATAAAGGGACAGTGGTCAGAATTGTAAAATTGGACGGTCATTAACATGCAAACAACCCTCGGGAGTAAAGGGGTTAATAGTTGACACTGTTCTAGACAAAGCAATAACAACTGTGTAGATATGCTAGATCTCTTTCTTAAAATTGAAAAAGAGGGCAATTTAAACCTCATATCATTTGTTTTTACTTTTTTTTTTACTAAGGGACTTGAATCTGCGATCGCTTGGACCGACCATTCTCCTCAGTATTTCCATACAACAGTGGATTGTCCATTCAGCCATCTGCTTTTAAAGTGCCTCTATCATTTCAGGTAATTTTAAAAATAAATCGTCATCTGTGTGTACATGAGGAATAACTATTTCTGGCCATTATACGACTTGTATCCTGCATTTTCCCCTAATTTTCAGTTCTCTCGGAACTAATAGGTGGAAAGAAGCTTGTCACACACGTCTTTGCATTACCCAAGAATTTTAAGCATCATGAGTTGAGGAGGCTGGAAGGAGGGGAAGAAGTGGCTCCTAAGCGGAGAAAGAAGCAGAGTTAGATTAAGATAAGTTTCATATATTCAACTTGTACTATTGATTTATGCCAAGTTTGTTGAAATGACAGCGACCACTTCACCCTCGTCTGTAGTCTGCGTGCACCATACTAACCCCAGATAACAGACTCGATAGTTAATAGTCCCGCCTGCGCTTCCCCTTCTTCCTGAGCTTCCAGTTTTAGCAGGAAATTCAAGTTAGTGCCCCATCCTAATATCAGTGGTGATAACAGTTATCTGAATTATAGCAAGACTGCTTGTTCCTGTACTTGCTGAAATTCTCACAGGCATATTTATAGGGACATTTTTATAAAAGCATTTTTTTTTTTATACTGAAGTTTAGCATGCCTTTAAAAATCTCTATCCTTTTGATAGTGTGTCATTCTATTTTATTAACAGATCCAACAACACCTCCAAATATTATAGCCCTCATACTTTCACGAAGAGATTAGGGCACTGGGAATCTAAGGTGGTCAAATGCCAAATTGTCAAGACCCAGGAGGGGTTTTGTCTTTGTCCCGTCCTGGTCAGACTGGGGTAATGGTTTCGCCTCTCTCTGGCAGAGGCGGCTTTTAGTTGCCAATTGACCTAGATTGGTGTCAGTTATACTCCTGCCCTCGACTGAGTTAGTTGACCTCCTGTGTGCCTGTGCCTTGTGCCTGATTTGTTGTTGTTTGGTCTTGACCGTCATCTCTTCATTGTGAGTTTGTCTACTGTCTTGGTACTGTGTATTTGCCCGTTTGGTTTTCTGATCCCTTGGCTACGTTCTGGTTATTCTCTGCTGCTCCTCTTGTACTGCGTTGCTCCCCTGTGTATGACCCCTTGGCTGTGTCTGATTATTCTTTGCCTGCTCCTCTTGTACTGCGTTGTTCCCTCTGTGTATGACCTGGTATCCTGACGATCCGTTTTGTCTATGCCCCTTGGTAACTCTTTCCCGTAGTTACCCTTCTAGGAGTTTTCCTTCTGCTCCTAGCTCTCGGAGCTTAGGTCACACCCCCGAAGTCAGGTGCTTCAGGTCCTGTTGGCCTGAAGCAATCTTCTCTGTTCCTGCTTCCTCTGAGAGACCTGTGGCCGGCGCCACCCCTTGGCAGTCACATGCTTCAGGTCCTGTTAGTCTGAAGCACGCATCTTCACCTGTTGTGAATCGCTGGAGGCGACTTCTGAGCTGGGGCTCCCTCCGGTGGTTGTGAGGGTAATGAATAACTATGAATGGCCTTCAGCTGGCTCTGAATGGTATGATATAAGTGACCTGAGTTCCCATCAGCCTTGCCCGGGAATCATTGTTTCTCCGGTCTTGTTGGAGCCAGCTTGCTTTCCGCTCTCTTTCAGATAAGTGTTTTGTTGTTTTTTTTCCTCTGTTGGATTTTCATGCTGGGTTTGCTGCTTGAGTGGATACAGCCTGGTCCCCTTTTGGGGTCTGGCGCTGCAATTGTGCTCATTTTGTGTTTCACTTTTCCTTTGTTCCTTTGCAACTTTTTATTTGTGATTGTTGTGAGTTACACCAGAGATCTGATTTAGGTGGTAGAGATCGTGTGATCTCAGGTTTTTTTTTTACTCAGAAGTGTTGGTTTTTTTTTTTGTCGGGTTTTTTGAGTTTCAGTCAATTCTGTCCTATACTTTTCTATCTTGACAGTTGGGCCCCCGCGTTTGCTCATTCTATTTTCTGTCTGTGTCCGTGTTTTCTTCTTGTCTAACCGCCATTACATGTTGGGGGGTTCCTATTTCTTTGGGGGTTCTGCTACGGGGCAGATAAACTTTCATCTTTCTGCCTTTAGGTGTAGTTACCTCTCCGGCTGGACGATGTGTTAGGTCACCGTGGTACGCTCCACGGCTACTTCTAGTGTGGCGGTTAGTTAGTGTACTGCAATCCAATAGTTTCCAGCCTCTCTGGGTATTACTACTTTGGCTAATTTTTTTCAATTTTCTCCTCGCTACCGAAACATAACAGTATTTACTGGCCAAACTGAAAATTATATGGTACTCACAGAAGGGAAAAATAGTAAAAAGGAAAAAAAGAAAAAAAAAGGGGGAGTTGTCAGATTTTTTCTTTCTGTTTATTGTTTTTTTTCCCTCTTTTTCTCTGGGTGCTGGGGAGGAATTTTTTTCTCATCAATGGATTTTTGCACAGTTGTTGGCCGTGTGGGCAGTTGCCTCTGGGTTCAGAGTTTTTACTACCTATCTTGCTAGATAGTGGGAACCTAGGATCCCCATACCGATTTATTTTTGGGGGGATCGGTTTAAATTTCTGAATTTCAAAAAATAACTGTAATTTGTTCTTTGCCTTAAAGCCTAAGTCCTTAGGGAACGCAGCACGCAGGTTAAATTGTCATCTTCTGCTGCGCGGCGACCCTCAGGATTGGGCTTTTTCCCTGACATTGGGGATCCTGTTTTGAATGATTGATGTATTTTTTCAGGCTTGGGGTTATTGTATGATGAAACTAATGTAAATGATCAAGCTGAAAAGACCTTGTTGGCATTAAATCGGGGTCGTGAAGACGCTGAGCTGTACTGTCAAATTTCGAAAATGGGCAGTCCTGACCAAAAGGAATGATGATCTTTGGGCGCCCTTTTGGGGAAAGGTCTGTCAGAAAATGTAAAGGACGTTAGGTGGGATTCCTTGTTCCCTCTGGTCTCAATGATTCTATGTCTTTGGCTATTCAAATTGACAGACGTTTGGGGGGAGCGCAAGGTTGCGTGGGGGACAGTGTTGCCTTGTGAGCCAGCTCCTGAGCCCATGCAGTGTGATGGAGTGACTTCTGGGCACAGCGTCATGAGTTTGTAAGCGCAATGGGTTATGTTTTTACTGTGGTGACGTTCCCCATGCTTTTCCGTCTGCCCTAAGCGGGGAAGACGTTTTGTGTGCTCAGTTGTCTTGGGTGTGTTCAGACAAAATTTCTTTTGATGTTACCTATTTGCTCCCTGTCCACTTTTTCGGCTCGGTTTTTGTGGATTCAGGGCAGAATTAACCTGAGGGGTTTTGACTTTGCCAAATTGTGGGTTTCCCATGATACCCCTGCGGAAGTCTTTTCCCTTTATGGGCATTGATTCTACCCCTTGTGGCGGGAATAAACCCAGTTTTCTACTCAGGTGATATGGGGTTGAACCAGATCATCAGGAGAGTTGCAAATTTTGGTGTTGCATAATCTGCAGACATTATTGTGTGGGTTTCCCTTGGTTACAGACTCATAATCCTGTTTTGGATTGGAAATTTGTGTCTGTGACCAGTTGGGGTGCCAATGGTTAATAATGACACATTCCGTTTTTTCTTTCCTCTCCCCAGTCTAAAGGGTGTCCCTGACTTTTTGACTGATTTTTCTGATGTGTTTATTGAAAGCAAGTCGCATCCTTACCTCCTCAAGGAGCTATGATTGCGTATTGAGTTAGTGCCCGGTGGTAAATTTCCTAAGGGTCGCCTTTTTAATTTATCTATACCTGAACAATATACATGCGATTTATTCAAGGAGTCTTTGGGAAGGGTCATTTTCAGACCATTTCTTCACCCCTTGGGCGCCGGTTTTTCTTTGTGGCCAAAAAAGATGGTTCATTGAGGCCGTGTATTGATTATCGCCTTCCCGAATAAGATCACTGTTAAATATCAATATCCGTTACCCTTGATTTCTGACCTTTTTCCAGAGTGAAAAATGCTAGTTGGTTTTACCAGCTTGACTCAGGGGGGCGTATAACCTTATTCGCATTAAGCACGGGGATGAATGGAAGAGGGTCATTTTGAGTACCCAGTGAGCTTTGGGCTTACTAATGCCCCCCTTGTCTTCCAATCCTTCATGAATGATTTTTCAAGAGATTTTGTGGATAATTTTCTGATTGTTTTTTTTGGATGAATCTTGATTTTTTCCAAGACTGGGGCTCTCATGTGAAACATGTTCGGACTGTGTTCCCGATTTTGAGAGAGAAGCACTGTATGTGAAGGATCAAAAATGTCTTTTTGGCGCAGGAAGGTCTCATTTCTGGGATTCATTTTGTCTCCGTCTGTTTTGAAATGGACCAGGTCAGGTTCAGGCCATCTGTGATTGGGTTTAGCCTACTTCTTGAGGGCTTCAGGTTTTTGGGTTTTGCCAATTTTTTTGTAATTTATTGGTATTTCTCCGGTATTGTTAAACCATTGATGATTTGACCAAAAAGGGTTCCGATGTGGGGAATTGGCCTCCTGAGGCAGTTTCTGATTTCGGAACTTAGCAGAGATTAAATTTTTTCTCCTGTTCTACGGCAGCCTGATTTTCTCTGCCGTTTCAGTGGGGTTGATGCTTCTGAGATTGGGGAGGTGCTGTTTTGCCCAAAGGGATCAAGACCTCTAAGATAACCCTTGTGCCTTTTTCTCTCGAAAATTTTCTCCAACTGAACGTAATTTGACGTGGGTAAGGGGGTTTTTGGCCATGAAGGGCCTTTGAAGAGTGGAGACATTGGTGGAAGGAGCCAAATTCAGGTGGTGGTCATCAGGGGGCTATAAGAACCTGGTTTTTTCGAATCAGGGAAGCGACTTAATTAGAAAGGCCGGGGCCTTTTTTTCACACGTTTTAATTTTGTGGTTTTTTTCTTTGGGCACTAAGAATGTTAAGGCGGAGCCCTCTCGAGGTTTCTTTGCGGTTTCCTGGTTATCTGTTCCTGCTGTTATTTTGAAAGGGGTTTAGTTCTTTCCACCCTCTCGCCCAATTGAGACTGCTCTGGAGGGGTGTCAGGGGGTAAACATGAGCGCTGCCCTATTGGGAAATTGTTTGTCCAGACAGTGGAAGAAGGTGTGTGTCTGAGTTCTTGTTCCGCGTTGGTGGTCATCCCGAGATTTTTGGTACCAGAGACTTGGTGGTCGGCCTTTGGTGGCCTACTTTTTTTTCGTGACGTCGGGACTTGTGCAGTCCTGTGGGATTGCTCTCGTTCCAAGCCTTGCTCTCGCTCTGTGGTTTGTTAATCCCAAATTACCTTTTCCCAAGAGGCCTGGACCCTATTCCTAGGGTTTTTATTTCCGACCTCCCGTCTCTCAGAGAATGACCGTTTTCTGGGTAATCTGTGATACGTTTTCCAAGAATGATACATCTTGTGCCATTGCCTTTCCCTTCCTCCTCGATTGGTGCCTTTGTTCTTTAGCACGTGGTTCGGTACATGGCATTGAGAAATTGTGTCTGCAGAGGGTCCGTTTGTTTCCAGATTTTGGGGCATTTTGTTCTAAACTTGGTGTTCAGTTGTTTCTCCCTGCATTTCACCCTCAGACCAAGGGGACAAAGCGAGAGACAAACCAGACCTTGGAAAATTTTTGAAATGTTTGTGTTTGTGTCAGATGATGGGCTCTTTTTGCCTTTGGTAATTTTTTGCCTTTAATAGAGCTGCTCTGCCACCTTGCATTTTTCTGCAATTTGGGTTTAACCTCATTTTTTCTGGCGGGGAAAACGGCTTCTTCCTGTTGGGGTTGACTTTTTTGTGCAGCGTTGCAGCAGATTTAGGACCGGTGTGGGGGTTGTTTTTCAGGAGAAGGCCCAGCGTTTTGCCAACCAGCATAGGCGTGATGCTCGTTTTAAAAGTGGGGACTTGGTTTGGTTGTCCTCAAGGAATATCCCTATGAAGTTTGCATCTCCAATATTTAAGCCAAGGTTCATTGGACCTTTTAAGATCATGGAAATTTTCATCGGTTTTCTTCCGTTTTTGCTTCTTCCAGGGACATTTAAGATCCATAACGTGTTCCACAAGTCCTTATTGAAGAGGTTTGTCGAGCCGTGGTTCCTATGGCTGTGCCCCCGGCCCTGTTTGGTTGAGGGCAATTTGGAGTATGTGGTTGAGAAAATATTGGATTTCGTTTGCTAGACGGAAACTCCAGTATTTGGTTAAGTAGAGAGGATATGGTCAGGAGGACAATTCTTGGGTCACATGCTGGGAGACTTATC
The DNA here is from genome assembly GCA_033576555.1 of Oophaga sylvatica. Classification (NCBI taxonomy): domain Eukaryota; kingdom Metazoa; phylum Chordata; class Amphibia; order Anura; family Dendrobatidae; genus Oophaga; species Oophaga sylvatica. Next base: position 138,583 of record JARQOD010000387.1, read on the forward strand.
TGTGCCTATCATCGAGCTCATCTGATCGGCTGGTTGTGCAGGTGAGGGTTCGGTGACCCTCCTCAAGGGGGGGGTACTGTTGTGAATACGTGGAGGCGATTCTGAGTGGGGCTCCCTCCGGTGGTTGCTGAGGGTAATAAACTAACTACTGAATGGCCTTCAGCTGACTTGAATGGTATGATATAAGTGACCTGAGTTCCATCAGCCTTGCCAGTAATCAATTGTTCCTCCTGGTCTTGCTTGGAGCACAGCTTGCTTTCCTGCTCTCTTTCAGATAAGTGTTTTGTTGTTTTTTTTCCTACGATGTTCACTGCTAGTTTGCTGCTTGCAGTGGACTACAACCTGGTCCCCTTTTGGGGTCTGGCACTGCAATTGTGCTCATTTTTGTGTTTGCACTTTTGCTTTGTTCTTTGTCACTTTTTGTTTGCTGAGTTTTTGTGAGTTACACCAGAGATCTGATTTAGGTGTAGAGATCGTGTGATTCAGGTTTTTTGTTACTCAGAAGTGTTGGTATTTTGTCAGGGTTTTTTTGAGTTTCAGTCAGAGTTTCTGTCCTTACTTTTCTATCTAGACAGATTGGGCCCCAGCGTTTGCTCATTCTATTTTTGTCTGTGTCATGTTTTCTTCTTGTCTAACCCCCTTACATGTTTGGGGGCTTCTATTTCCCCTTTGGGGATTCTGTCCGGGGCAGATAGCTTTCATCTTCTGCCTTTAGGTGTATTTATCTCTTCGGCTGTGACGAGGCGTCTAGGATCACCGTAGGTACGCTCCACGGCTATTTCTAGTGTGGCGGTTTAGTTTAGTGTACTGCAATCCAATAGTTTCCAGCCTCTTTGGTGTATTACTCTTTGGCTAATTTTTGCAATTTTCCTCAGCTACCGAAACATAACATTCACTGCTGCTGCCCCGCTCCACAGGTATCTTTGAGGCAGTGCGGTGTTCGTGATACAAATCATTCATCCAGTGTTGATCAGACACCTTTTTCCATTAGCAGCCATGATAAATACATTAGTACATACAATACCAAGACAATTGTACCAGAGGGGCCCTGTCAGAAGTAGGAGAAAGGCACTTACTAATCAGATTTCCCTCTGATCCTTCAGTGTGGCTCCTCACCTCCTTTGCCCCATGGGTTATAGTTCTTCATATCTGCTTCCAGTTTAGCTTCATAATGTTCTCTTTTTCTTTTTCCTTTGTGTGTCTGTCATTTCTTTCCCTTATCTATACATAAAAAATGCTTCAAATTAATCTTATAACAGCATTAAATTTGCATAGGAAAGCACTGAAAATCATTTGAACCAATAAACGATTATTCCCACTCTGGACATTTAAGGCATATCACAGGTTACATAAATCTGTATCAGTACGACTCCCATTGTCCACCATGATAGTCAATAGGTGGTCGCACATGTGCAGCCCTTTCTTTTTACTTGTATTGGAGTTCCAAAATCTGCAGAGCAAGAGCATCAAAATTTTTATAACTCCCATTCCAATTATTGGAGACACCAACATGGGCTCTCTGCATTGTCCAAATGGGACAACCCACTTTTATACCATGACATTGATAGAAGGTTCAAGTTCACTATGGAGACTAAATTATAAGGTGACAAGTAGGGCTGGGCCATTAATCGAATACATCAGATTCATTCACCATTGCAGGTCAGCACAATTTTTATTTTTAACAAAATCGAATTAGTTTTTTTGTCCGCCACCGATTGTCACCAGTGGAGCAGGTAGTGTAAGGGTGCTGGCACAAGCTGCGGATTCAGTTGCGGATTTTCACACGCGGATTTTACTAAATCCCAGGTAAAATGACTGTGTTTTACCTGCGGATTTTTTGCAGATTTTGTGTGGATTTCCCCTGCGTTTTCAACATACGGATTTCTATAATGGAGCAGGTTTTAAAACACTGCGGATTCCACACAAAGAACTGACATGCTGCAGATTCAAATCCGCTGAAAAATTTGCAGCATGTGCACAGCGTTTTTTGTTTTCCATAGATTAGAATGGTACTGTACAACGCAGCAGAATCAGCTGCGCATCGAGGTCCTAATCCGTTGCAGATCGACAGCGAATCCGCAACGTGTGCACATACCCTAAAAAGGAGAGCCCGGTCTCTAGTGCACTATACTTGTACTCCAGGAGAGGGATCAACTCTTAACATCCCAGTCAGCTCTCTCCAGTCCATGATTTCTGTAAAAGCAGTTAGCAGCTCCCCTCCCTCCTCATCTTCTGAAGAGATGCAGTTATAAGTCACCAGCCCAGCAGCTTTTACAGCTGGTCTCCCTGTCCAGACCTGTGACCTGTGTGCTTGGACAAATGCTCTGTTATCTCTTGTGTGTTAATACAGGAAGAACAGTGGAGACTCAGGGCAAGCTACTGAGAGCTAAATGTGTTATAGCAGAACTTATGCTGAGCCTTATAATTCTACAGTATTATTATTCCCAGAGCTGTCACTCAAGGAAGAAAGCCTGCCCTGCCAAAAAAGCCAGGGAGTTAGGAGACTGCATTGCTCTGAACTGCTCAAGAGCAATTTGAGAATATTCATTTAAGGGGTTAAATAACAAACCTGCCGTTCCAGTTCCTCCTGATACGAAATAACAGCCTCTCGGGTCTGTCGTGGCGTTTCTTCTGGGAATGCTCCTAAATGGCCCCTTTTCAACACCAGGCCTTTGTTTATTATTCCTTGGAGACAAATTTTTTTTATTCCAAACTATATTTTTATTGATTTTACAATTTTAGAACATAAAAATAAAAAAGTGAAAAAAAAAAAGTGAAAGAATATATATAAGTAAAAGTTGAGTCAGACAGAAAGACACTTTATTGGGTAATTTGACAGCAGTGCTACATTTGCCTTACACAGGTGTGCCTGGCGATGGAACAACATCTATTTCTCTCAATAACTTAAAAGGTCTAATAATACAGAGCCTAATATACTTGGAGCATCATTATCACTTCATGTACTTGTAATCCTCTTATGCCTATGAAAACAAATCCATTGTGTTGTGAAGGAGATCTGCAAATTCTCCAGACACTTATGGAAGACTAGATGGTGGCCCGATTCTAACGCATCGGGTATTTTAGATTATGTATATAGTTTATTTATGCATGACTCAGCTTCACCCTCCCATCCTTGTATTGCATGGCTCCGCTCCCACCCTCCCATCCTTGTATGCATGGCTCCCCTCTCCCATCCTTGTATACATCGCGCCCCCTGTTTATCCTGTATACATGGCTCCGCTCCCCTCCCCTCCTTGTATGCATGGCACCGCTCCACCCTCCCATCCTTGTATGCATGGCTCCGCTCCACCCTCCAATCCTTGTTTGCATGGCTCCGCTCCACCCTCCCATCCTTATATGCATGGCTCCGCTCCACCCGCCATCTGTATACATGGCTCTGCTCCACCCTCCATCCTTGTATGCATGGCTCCGCTCCACTGTCCCATCCTGTATACATGGCTGTGCTCCCACCCTCCATCCTGCATACATGGTTCCGCTCCACCCTCCCATCCTTGTATGCATGGCTCCGCTCCCACCCTCCCATCCTGTATCATGGCTCCGCTCCACCCTCCCATCCTTGTATGCATGGCTCCCCCTCCCATCCTTGTATACATGACTCCCCTCCCATCCTTGTATGCATGGCTCCCCCCTCCCATCTTGTATATATGGCTCCACTCCCACCCTCCCATCCTTATATACATGGCTCCCACCCTCCCATCCTGTATACATGGCTCCGCTGGGCTCCCCCATCATATTCACCCTCACACTTCACTGCACATCCCTGCATCTCTATCCCGGTGCGTCAGCTTCTTCCGGTGTGGTCACGTGGTACCGCTCATTAAGGTCATGAATATGGATGCCCGCCTATGGGAGTGGAGTCGCGTCCACATTCATGACCTTAATGAGCGGTACTACGCGACCACACACAGAGGGGAAGCAGACACACCGTGACATGGATGCAGGGACGGAAGGTGAATATGTACGTGGAGATGACCCGCGGCTACCGTGGGTAGATCAGCGGCTAACGCCGCTGATCTCCCGACGATACCGGTGGCGTGCTGGTTGAAATCCTGCGCCAATTCGCGGCCGGACAGTGCCTGTCGCTGATTGGTCGTGTCCGGCCGGGCGCGACCAATCAGCGAGCAGAATTTCCGTTACAGACGGAAGTTATAAGTTAGACAATTATTATAGTAGATGGGGCTCCTCGCCTCTGGAAGAGTACCATCAATCAGCCGCTGTTAGTATTTGCAAGTATTGTTGGAGGAGCAGTCTGGTTAAGATTTCCCCATATTTTTAGGAGGTATATTTACAAGATAGGTGACAAAATCAGCAATCAATTGAAACTCAGCAAACCCAAAAAGAATGCTAACTACTGAGCCAATGCTCTATTAAAGTCCCGAATATTATGCACAATCACAGCTTATTATACCGCTGTGTGAATATGTATATCAGATAAACAAAAAAAAGCATTTTGATCATAGTTACTTACTGATGGTGATCCCTGAATAAAACTGGGTGACATGTGTGGCAGGCATGTTAATACCAGCAGGGGCCTGCATAGCCATCATACCTGGAGCATCTGCATGAAGATTCATTAAGTTATTTATAGATTATCTGAAATCTAACAAATTAGGAGGTACAAAAATGTAAAATACCATGTGTGTGTGTATTATATATATATATATATATATATATATATATTATATACACAGTACAGATCAAAAGTTGGACACACCTTCCCAGTTAAAGATTTTTCTGTATTTTCATGACTATGAAAATTGTAAATTCATACTGAAGGCATCAAAACTATGAATTGACACATGTGGAATTACAAAAATGTGTGAAACAACTGAAATTATGTCTTATATTCTAGGTTCTTCAAAGTAGCCACCTTTTGCTTTGATGACTGTTTTGCACACTCTTGGCATTCTCTTGATGAGCTTCAAGAGGTAGTCACCGGGAATGGTTTTCACTAGTGTTTGAGCATACCGATACCGCAAATATCGGGTATCGGCCAATATTCGCTGTATCGGAATTCCGATTCTGAGTTCGATATTTTTTGCATATCGGATACCGGAATCGGAATTTTCCTGTAAAGTATATGGGGAGTTCCTGTGTCACAGAAGGAAGTACGTGACACAGGAACTTCCCAAAAGTGTCACTGTCAGTGTCGGTCGGGTCTGTCAGGAGTCAGGACTCAGCACTTACCTGGCAGAAGATCCCCGGTGGTCACGTCATGGATGGCCGCCATTACCCTCTCCTGGCGGTCACGTGCAGCTTCTCGCGATAACTGCATGTGACTGCCGAGTACTGGGTAATCTCGGCCAGCTGTACTCTCGCGACAGCTGGCCATAAAAAAGTCCGGATGATGTTACCGCCGGGAATCTCCTCCGGTAAGCAGCTCTGCTGTGTCTGGATGTCAGGCTGTGCCTGGCATCCAGATGTAGCAGAGCAGGACTCATCGTGGGACCCTCGTTATCTTGGACTACGTCGGACAGGGAGTATTTGTGTTGGTTTGTTATTTTTGTTTTTTTACAGGAGATCGATGGCGTTGCAGGATGAGAGTACAATAAAAAATAATGAAAACTGTGTTGTGTATTATTTCATTAAAAGACTTTATTCTGCCTGTGTATTTTTTTAAAACATTTACAACCTTTATGATTAATAATGGATCGGTGTCTTATTGACGCCTCTCCATTATCAACCGGGCTTATTGTCACCGTTCAATCAAAGGTGACATTAACTCCTTATTATCCCACTTGCCACCGCTACAGGGCAAGTGGGAAGAGCCGGGTATAGTGCCACAATTGGCGCATCTTTGGATGCTGAGGGCCAAAATCCATGGGCCTTGACAGTCTTTTAATACCAGGCGCAGCAGTCTGCTTTTTACTTGGCTGGTTAACAAAAATAGGGGGACCCCCACGCCATTTTTTTTCGAGGGGATCCCCTTTATTTATTACCAACTCCAGATAACAGGACAGCTGGGGCCTGGGTATATATCAGGCTTGCAGTTCATGGATTTGGATCCTAACCAGGCCTGAAATACCAGGCCCAGCAGTCTGCTTTCACTTGGCTGGTTAACAAAAATAGGGGGAGCCCACGCCATTTTTTTTTTTTCAGGGGATCCCCTATTTTTGTTAACCAATCAGATAAGCAGACTGCTGTGGCCTGGTATTATCAGGCTTGTAAGGTTCATGGATCTTGGATCCTTAACAGCCTTAAATACCAGGCCTCAGTAGTCTGCTTCATCTGGCTGGTTAACAAAAATATGGGGATCCCATGCCATTTTTTTTTTGAGGGGATCCCCTATTTTTGTTAATCAGTTCAGTTCAGGTCAGCTGGGATTCCCTCTGACGTCACTGATGCTGTGCGGTGTCCCCGGCTGACCTGAAGTGAAAGTGGGAAGCAATCAATTAAGCTTCCCACACTAATCACTTCCTCTCCTGTCAGCTAGGAGAGGAGATGATTTTATTCGGGGTTTTACTGCGAGGCTGGCAGCATTAGCTGCGGTCCCTGCAGTAAACATTAACCCTTTCAGAATTATTACATCCGGGGACCTGACTGAACACCGGATAGGTAAGAATAATGTTGCTTTATTATTTTATTTTTATTACAGGTGAACAAGGGCTTCAAATGGATTTACCTGGAAAATAAAATATGGTCAAAAACTGTTTCATTATTTCATTAAAATGATTTTTAATTAAAGTGTGTGTTTTATTTTTTTTTCATACAATAGGATTAATAATTGATAGTTGTCTAATTGACAGCTCTCAATTATTAACCTGGCTTAAAGTCACCTTTCAATAGCAAGGTAGCTTTAACCCATTATTAACCCATTCCCCCCGCTACAGGGCAATGGGAGTAGACGGGCTAAATGCCAGAAAGGGGGAATCTAATTATAGATTTGCCTTTTCTGGGGTGGCTGGGGGCAGATGTTAGTAGCCAGAGGGGACACTAAATAAATGCACCTTCCCTAGGCTATTATTATCTGCCCCACTCGCTGGCTTTGTCTGTCTGGTTGAGAAAATAGCGCGGGAGCCAACGCATTTTTTTTCAAAAATTTTACACCTCATATATATATATATATATATATATATATATATACACACATGTCATTGTGACACATATATATATATATATAATTATAGTACATACACTTCTACATAGTATAATAGCCGCTAATTCAATTGCCAGCTTTTGTAAAATTACAGACCCGACATGAAATGACACATGGTTTACATACAGTTAACCATGTCATTTCATGTAGTTTGATATATGGTTTTCACCAACAATTACATGATTGTATGTGTGCAAAATTTCACACATGTAGGGGTGTTGTGAATGGGTTTGAGATGAGTTCTGAGCAGAGGCTCCCTCTGGTGGTTACAAGCGGTGCTAGTCTGTCCAGTGAAGATTGTGAGGACTGGGAATCAGGTGTTACTGATTGGTCTTATATAAGGGATTCACCTTCCCATCAGGGTTGCCGGTGATCAATTGTTCTGGTCTGAATCCTTTACTCCAGTTTCCCTTGTAGCCTGCTGTGTCGTGTCTGCATCTCCTGCTAACAGATAAGACATTTGCTTCTTTTGAGTTTGTGCTGTGTTTTTTGCATTTTGTCCTGCACTTCTGTGGGGGCCTTCAGGGTCCCCTCCGGGGGCTTCTGCCCTCTCAGTTTTGTTCAGCCACTGATGTTTGTACTTTTGCTTTTTCCAGTTTTTTCAGTGGCTGCTGTTTTGATTTTGTTACACCAGAGAACTAATTTAGGTGGAAGAGGTCGTGTGATCTCAGGTGTTTTTGAAATTAGTAGAGTTGGTGCTTTGCAGGGTTTTCTGGGATTGCAGTAAGTACCCTTCCTATCCTTTTCTATTTAGTTAGTTTGGGCCCCAGCGTTTGCTCATACTATTTTCTTTCTGTGTCAGTATTTCATCTTGTCTAACCGCCATTACATGTTTGGGGGCTTTCTATTATCTTTGGGGTTCTGCTCCGGGGCAGATAGCTTTCCTATTTCTATCTTTAGGTGTGGTTAGTTTCTCAGGCTGTGACGAGCCGTCTTGGACCAACGTAGGAACGCTCCACGGCTGCCTCTAGTTGTGGTGGTTAGTCAGGGTACTGCAATCTCATAGATTCCAACTGCTCTGGTGTATTGCCTTTTTTACCTGCACTCCTCAGCTACCGAAACATAACAGTATCACCGGCCCAAAAATTGAAAATTGTATGGTACTCACAGAAGGGAAAAAAAAAAAAAATATTGTGAAAGAAAAAAGGTTGTCAGAGTTGTCAGAGATATTTTTCTGTTTGTTGCATTTTTTTTCCCTCTGTATCTCTGGGTGCTGGGGAGGATTTTTTTTTTTTCCTCTCAATGGAGTTTGCACAGTTGTCTGGCCGTGTGGATCAGCTTGCCACTGAGGTTCGGAGTATTGCTATCTATCTTGCTGGGTTGCCTGTTGTGGAACCTAGGATTGCCATGCCAGATTTGTTTTTAGGGGATCGAGCTAAGTTTCAGAATTTCAAAAATAATTGTAAATTGTTTTTTGCCTTAAAATCTAAGTCCTCAGGGAACGCAGCGCAGCAGGTTCAAATTATCATCTCTCTCCTGCGCGGCGATCCTCAGGATTGGGCTTTTTCCCTGATACCTGGGGATCCTGTTTTGAGTGATGTTGATGCATTTTTTCAGGCCTTGGGGTTATTGTACGATGAGCCCAATGTCACTGATCAAGCTGAAAAGCCTTGTTGGCATTAAATCAGGGGCTTGATGACGCTGAGTTATACTGTCAGAGATTCCGTAGGTGGGCAGTCCTGACCAAATGGAATGACGACGCTTTGGCAGCCCTTTTCCGGAAGGGTCTGTCAGATAATGTAAAGGATGTTATGGTGGGATTCCCTGTCCCCTCTGGTCTCAATGATTCTATGTCATTAGCGATTCAAATTGACAGACGTTTGCGTGAGCGGAGAAGTATGCGTGGAATGGTGTTGCCTTGTGAACCAGCTTCTGAACCCATGCAGTGTGATAGAGTGGTGTCTGGGGCACAGCGTCATGAGTTTCGAAAGCGCAATGGGTTATGTTTCTACTGTGGGGATGCCTCTCATGCTATTTCAGTCTGCCCTAAGCGGGGAAGACGTTTTGCACGCTCAGTTGTCTTGGGTAGTGTTCAGACTAAGTTTTTATTAACTGTCACTCTGATATGCTCTCTGTCCTCATTTTCTGCTCAGGCTTTCGTTGATTCTGGAGCAGCTATTAACCTGATGGATTATGATTTTGCTAAACGTTGTGGATTTCCATTGATACCTCTACAGAAGTCTATTCCCCTACTGGGGATCGATTCTACCCCTTTGGCTGAGAATAAACCCCAGTTTTCTACTCAGATGATAATGAGGGTTGAACCTGATCACCAGGAGTGCTGCAAATTTTTGGTTCTGTATAATCTGCATGACATTATCGTGCTGGGTTTTCCTTGGTTACAGTCTCATAATCCTGTTTTGGATTGGAAATCTGTGTCTGTAACCAGTTGGGGCTGCCAATGTGTTAATGCCAACACTCCTGTTTTTTCTGCCTCCCCCAGGCTCAGGATGTTCCTGACTTTTTGATTGATTTTTCTGATGTGTTTAGCGAAAGTAAATCTGCATCCTTGCCTCCCCATAGGAGCTATGACTGCGCTATTGAATTAGTGCCGGGTAGTAAATTCCCTAAAGGTCGCCTTTTTAACTTGTCTGTACCTGAACATGACGCTATGCGGTCTTATATCAAGGAATCATTGGAGAAGGGTCATATCAGACCATCCTCTTCACCCTTAGGTGCTGGTTTTTTCTTTGTGGCCAAAAAGGATGGTTCATTAAGGCCGTGTATTGATTATCGTCTCTTGAACAATATTACTGTGAAATATCAATACCCGTTACCCTTGATTTCTGACCTGTTTTCCAGGGTGAAAAACGCTACTTGGTTTACCAAGCTTGACCTCAGGGGGGCGTATAACCTTATTCGCATTAAGCACGGGGATGAATGGAAGACGGCATTCAATACCCCTGAAGGGCATTTTGAGTACCTGGTGATGCCCTTTGGGCTCACTAATGCTCCTTCCGTCTTCCAGTCCTTCATGAATGACATTTTCAGGGATTTTGTGGACAAGTTTCTGATTGTTTATTTGGATGATATCTTGATTTTTTCTAATGACTGGGACTCTCATGTGAAACATGTTCGAACTGTATTCCAGATTTTGAGAGAGAATGCTCTGTATGTGAAGGGATCAAAGTGTCTTTTTGGCTTACAGAGGATCTCATTTCTGGGATTCATTTTGTCCCCATCTGTTATTGAAATGGACCCGGTCAAGGTTCAGGCCATATGTGATTGGGTCCAACCTACTTCATTAAAGGCTCTTCAGAGATTTTTGGGTTTTGCCAATTTTTATCGTAAATTTATTGGTAATTTCTCGGTTATTGTTAAACCATTAACTGATTTGACCAGAAAGGGTTCTGATGTGGTGAATTGGCCTCCTGAGGCAGTCTCTGCATTTCAGGAACTTAAGCAGAGATTCACTTCTGCTCCTGTTCTACGGCAGCCTGATGTTTCTCTGCCATTTCAGGTGGAGGTTGATGCCTCTGAAATTGGGGCAGGTGCCGTTTTGTCCCAAAAAGATCCAGAGACCTCTAAAAGTAACCCTTGTGCCTTTTTCTCTCGAAAATTTTCTCCTACTGAACGTAATTATGACGTGGGTAATCGGGAGTTATTGGCCATGAAGTGGGCTTTTGAAGAGTGGAGACATTGGCTGGAGGGAGCCAAACATCAGGTGGTGGTCCTTACGGACCATAAGAATCTGGTCTATCTGGAATCTGCCAAGCGACTCAATCCTAGACAGGCCAGGTGGGCCTTGTTTTTCACACGTTTTAATTTTGTGGTTTCCTTTCTTCCTGGCACTAAGAATGTTAAGGCGGATGCCCTCTCGAGGAGTTTCCTTGCAGACTCTCCTGAGTTATCTGATCCTTCTGTTATTTTGAAGGAGGGTGTAGTTTTTTCCGCCATCTCGCCCAATTTGAGACTTGCTCTGGAGGGGTGTCAGGAGGATAGGCCCGAGCGCTGCCCTGTTGGAAAATTGTTTGTCCCGGACCAGTGGAATAAGAGTGTGATGTCTGAGATTCATTGTTCCGCATTGGCTGGGCATCCCGGAATTTTTGGTACCAGAGACTTGGTTAGTCGGTCCTTTTGGTGGCCTACCTTGTCTCGTGATGTCAGGGAATTTGTGCAGTCCTGCGGGACTTGTTCTCGCTCCAAGCCTTGCTCTCGCTCTAGTGGTTTGTTGATGCCATTGCCTGTGCCCAAGAGACCATGGACCCATATCTCTATGGATTTCATTTCCGACCTTCCTGTTTCTCAGAGAATGACCACCATCTGGGTAATTTGTGATAGGTTTTCCAAAATGATACATCTTGTGCCATTACCTAAGTTGCCTTCCTCCTCTGAATTGGTACCATTGTTCCTTCAGCACGTGGTTCGTTTACACGGCATTCCTGAGAACATTGTGTCTGACAGAGGAGTCCAGTTTGTTTCCAGATTTTGGAGGACTTTTTGTTCTAAACTGGGTGTTCAATTGTCTTTCTCCTCGGCATTTCATCCTCAGACCAATGGTCAAACTGAGAGAACAAACCAGACATTGGAGACTTATCTAAGATGCTTTGTGTCTGCTGATCAGGATGACTGGGTCTCTTTTTTGCCTTTGGCTGAGTTTGCTCTTAATAATAGGGCTAGCTCTGCCACTTTGATGTCTCCATTTTTTTGTAATTCTGGGTTTCACCCTCGATTTTCTTCAGGACAGATGGAGGCTTCTGTCTGTCCAGGTGTTGACTCTGTTGTGGAGCGTATGCAACAGATTTGGGACCAGGTAGTGGAGAGGTTGTCCCTCTCTCAGGAGAGGGCCCAGCGGTTTGCTAACCGGCATAGGACTGATGGTCCTCGGTTTAAAGTGGGGGACTTGGTCTGGTTGTCCTCAAGGAATATTCCTATGAGAGTAGCATCTCCTAAATTTAAGCCTAGGTTCATTGGACCTTATAAGATCATGGAGATTATTAATCCTGTTTCTTTTCGTTTGCTTCTTCCAGGGACATTTAAGATCCATAACGTGTTCCACAAGTCCTTGTTGAAGAGGTTTATTGAGCCAGTGGTTCCTGCTGCTGTGCCTCCTGACCCTGTTTTGGTTGAGGGCAATCTGGAGTATGTGGTTGAGAAAATATTAGATTCTCGTTTTTCTAGACGGAAACTCCAGTATTTGGTTAAATGGCGAGGTTATGGTCAGGAAGACAATTCTTGGGTGTTTGCTTCGGACATCCATGCTAGGAGACTTATCCATGCGTATCATAGAACTCATCCTGACCGACCTGGTTGCTCAAATGAGGGTTCGGTGACCCCTCCTCAAGGGGGGGGTACTGTTGTGAATGGGTTTGAGATGAGTTCTGAGCAGAGGCTCCCTCTGGTGGTTACAAGCGGTGCTAGTCTGTCCAGTGAAGATTGTGAGGACTGGGAATCAGGTGTTACTGATTGGTCTTATATAAGGGATTCACCTTCCCATCAGGGTTGCCGGTGATCAATTGTTCTGGTCTGAATCCTTTACTCCAGTTTCCCTTGTAGCCTGCTGTGTCTGTCTGCATCTCCTGCTAACAGATAAGACATTTGCTTCTTTTGAGTTTGTGCTGTGTTTTTGCATTTTGTCCTGCACTTCTGTGGGGGCCTTCAGGGTCCCCTCCGGGGGCTTCTGCCCTCTCAGTTTTGTTCAGCCACTGATGTTTGTACTTTTGCTTTTTCCAGTTTTTTCAGTGGCTGCTGTTTTGATTTTGTTACATCAGAGAACTAATTTAGGTGGAAGAGGTCGTGTGATCTCAGGTGTTTTTGAAATTAGTAGAGTTGGTGCTTTGCAGGGTTTTCTGGGATTGCAGTAAGTACCCTTCCTATCCTTTTCTATTTAGTTAGTTTGGGCCCCAGCGTTTGCTCATACTATTTTCTTTCTGTGTCAGTATTTCATCTTGTCTAACCGCCATTACATGTTTGGGGGCTTTCTATTATCTTTGGGGTTCTGCTCCGGGGCAGATAGCTTTCCTATTTCTATCTTTAGGTGTGGTTAGTTTCTCAGGCTGTGACGAGGCGTCTAGGACCAACGTAGGAACGCTCCACGGCTGCCTCTAGTTGTGGTGGTTAGTCAGGGTACTGCAATCTCATAGATTCCAACTGCTCTGGTGTATTGCCTTTTTTACCTGCACTCCTCAGCTACCGAAACATAACATAGGGGTTAATTAAAGGTGTAAATTCGTTGAAAAAAATGCGTGAGCTCCCGCACTATTTTCTCAACCAGACAGAAAAAGCCAGTGAGAGGGGGCAGATAATAATAGTCCAGAGAGGGACCATTATTTTTGCACCCCCCTGGCTACTAACATCTGCCCCCAGACACCCCAGAAAAGGCAAATCTATAATTAGATTCGCCCTTTCTGGCACTTAGCCCGTGTATTCCCATTGCCCTGTAGCGGTGGCGAATGGGTTAATAATGGGTTAAAGCCTCCTTGCTATTGAAAGGTGACTTTAAGCCAGGTTAATAATTGAGAACTGTCAATTAGACAACTATCAATTATTAATCCTATTGTATGAAATAAAAATAAAACTTTTTGGGTATCGGTCCGATCCAATCCGATCCGATACTTCTTGATATCGGGAAGTATCGCTCAACACTAGTTTTCACTTCACTGGTGTGCCCTGTCAGGTTTAATAAGTGGGATTTCAGGCCTTATAAATGGGGTTGGGACCATCAGTTGTGTTGTGCAGAAGTCTGGTGGATACACAGCTGATAGACCTACTGAATAGACTGTTAGAATTTGTATTATGGCAAGAAAAAAGCAGCTAAGTAAAGAAAAACGAGTGGCCATCATTACTTTAAGGGATGAAGGTCAGTCAGTCCGAAAAATTGGGAAAACTTTGAAAGTGTTAACACTCAGCACATGTGACAGACGTGACAGAGTCTGGAGACGCCGTGGAGAGCGATCTGCTGCCTGCAACATCCTTCAGCATGATCGGTTTGGCAGTGGGTCAGTAATGGTGTGGGGTGGCATTTCTTTGGAGGGCCACACAGCCCTCCATGTGCTCTCCAGAGGTAGCCTGACTGCCATTAGGTACCGAGATGAAATCCTCAGACCCCTCGCGAGACCATATGCTGGTGCGGTTGGCCCTGGGTTACTCCTAATGCAGGACCTCATGTGGCTGGAGTGTGTCAGCAGTTCCTGCAAGATGAAGGCATTGAAGCTATGGACTGGCCTGCCCGTTCCCCAGACCTGAATCCGATTGAGCACATCTGGGACAGCATGTTTCGCTCCATCCACCAACGTCATGTTGCACCACAGACTGTTCAGGAGTTGATGGATGCTTTAGTCCAGGTCTGGGAGGAGATCCCTCAGGAGAACATCCGAAACCTCACCAGGAGCATGCCCAGGCTTGTAGAGAGGTCATATAGGCACGTGGAGGTCACACACAATACTGAGCATAATTTTGACTTGTTTCCACTTTCATTTTGGGGGTCTCTCCAAATCCAGGTCTCCATTGGTTCAAAAATTTGATTTCCATTGATGATTTTTGTGTGATTATGTTGACAGCACATTCAACTTTGTACAGAACAAAGTATTCAATGAGAATATTTCATTCATTTAGATCTAGGATGTGTTATTTGAGTGTTCCCTTTATTTTTTTGAGCAGTGTATATATATATATATATATATATATATATATAAAATATTGTAAGCTCTCAGGGGATCTAGCTCTGGGATCGCCGTCCTGGTAGACGGAGTGGCACAGAAACAGTTCATTCACAGACAGCAGTTCTGGTGTAACTGGTCGCAACCAGCTTTATTGTAAGTCCACAGCAAACAACAGGTGATAAAAACAACTTATAAACGGAAATCCTAAGCCTCTCCAGCTACTTACTACACATAGATAATTTCCCTTTCTATCAGGGACCAGACTCTAACAGCCTGGCCCAAAATAACACATATAATCAGTAGTTACCATCGTGAGGTTCGCAGGAGACTCCAACAACGTCTGAAGTCAGATCCAGACTGAGAGCCCCGTCTGTACTTCCCAAGCAGCTACTTCTGGCTGTCTCATTAAGCAGCTGTGTTCACTCAGGGTTGAACTGCAAGCCTGTCCCGGATGGGAATGGAGTGAACGCCGTACTGCCAACCTATCTTCCTTATGCGCCCCAGCTAAGAAACCTGGGCGAGATATACACCCCGTCCAGTACGCACCCCTTCACTGTCTCACATATCCCCCCCTCTTCTCCAGACCGGAGGGCTGGTCAACAACTCCAAAGAGACAGTGAACTCTGGATAAGGCATCAGGATTACCCTGTAATTTCCCAGGTCTATGCTCGACCGAGAAATTGAATTCTTGAAGCGAAAGGAACCACCTTGTCACCCTGGCATTCCTTTCCTTGTTCTGCTTCATCCATGCCAGAGGAGCATGGTCTGACTGCAATTTAAATTTCCTACCCAAGAGGTAATAATGCAGCGAGTCCAGCGCCCATTTGATTGCGAGGCACTCTCGCTCCACAATGGCATAATTTTGTTCAGCCGGTGTCATTTTTCGACTAAGATACATGACTGGGTGTTCTTCACCCTTCACGACCTGCGACAATACCGCCCCTAACCCCACATTAGAGGCATCAGTTTGAACCAGAAACTCTTCCCTGAAATTAGGGGTGACCAGAACTGGCCTTTGACACAAAGCCATTTTCAACGACTGAAATGCTTTTTCTGCCTCTGGATTCCAATCTATCATTTTTGACTTCCCACCTTTTGTCAGGTCGGTTAATGGGGCCGCAATGGAGGCATAATTTTGTACGAATCTGCGATAGTATCCAGTGATACCCAGAAACGCTTTGACCTGTCGTTTTGTGAGGGTATAGGCCAGTTCTGAATTGCCTCTACCCTATCGATTTGTGGCTTAATCAGCCTCCTGCCTATGACATAGCCCAGGTATTTGGCCTCTTCTAGGCCAATTGCACATTTCTCTGGGTTTATGTTCAGCCCAGCTCCCCTATCGAGTCTAAGATGGCTTGTACCTTAGCGAGGTGGCTCTCCCAATCGGAACTGAAAATTACCACATCATCCAGGTAGGCAGCCGCATAGGCTTGATGCGGGCGCAGGATCAGGTCCATAAGCCTCTGAAAGGTAGCTGGGGCTCCATGCAACCCGAATGGCATCACAAGATACTGAAACAAACCTTCCGGGGTTGCAAAGGCCGTTTTTTCTTTTGCCTCCTCAGACAGGGGTATCTGCCAGTACCCTTTTGTCAGATCGAGGGTTGTAATATAACGGACACCCCCTAACCTCTCGATTAGCTCGTCTACCCGTGGCATCGGGTATGCGTCAAACTTTGACACGTCGTTCAACTTTCTGAAATCATTACAGAACCTCCAAGTTCCATTGGGTTTTGGGATCAGGACAATCGGGCTACACCACTCGCTTTGGGCCTCCTCAATGACCCCGAGGTCTAGCATGCGTTTGATTTCAGTAGAGACTATCTTTCTGCGGGCTTCCGGAATCCTGTAGGGTTTTATCTTGACCTTAGTACCGGGCTCGGTCTCGATATGGTGTTTTACGAGAGAAGTCCGGCCGGGCAAGTCAGAAAACCTCTGCTGATTTTTCTGCAGAAACTCCCGTACTTCCTGTTTTTGGTGCACGGACAATGTCTCACCAATGGTCACAGGAGGTAGAGATGGTTTTAACCCTTTCTCTACTTCACCCGAGGCCAACAATGACTCTCTGTCTCTCCAGGGCTTGATCAGATTGATATGGTACACCTGGTAGGGCTTTCGTCTCCCAGGTTGGTGTACTTTGTAAGTGACCTCGCTCACTTTCTGTACTATCTCGTATGGGCCATGCCACTTGGCCAAAAACTTACTTTCCACCGTGGGAATTAGGATTAGGACTCGATCCCCGGGGTTGAAAGTCCTAATTTTTGCTGACCGATTATATACCCTGCTTTGAGCTTCTTGGGCTCTCTGTAGATGATTCTTAACCAATGGCATAATTTTAGCAATTCTCTCTTGCATCTGGGCAATATGCTCTATAACACTCTTGTATGGAGTTGCCTCGGTTTCCCATACTTCCTTGGCTATGTCTAGCAAGCCCCGCAGGTGCCGACCATATACCAACTCAAAGGGAGAAAACCCCGTAGAGGCTTGGAGCACCTCTCTGACCGAAAACATTAAGTAGGGTAACAGGTAGTCCCAGTCCCGCCCATCTTTCTCTACTGCTTTCTTTAACATATGTTTTAACGTTTTATTAAAACGTTCAACCAGCCCATCCGTCTGTGGGTGATACACGGATGTTCGAATGTGCGAGATTTTAAGCAACTTACATAGTTCCTTCATCACCTTGGACATAAAAGGTGTACCTTGGTCCGTGAGGATCTCTTTAGGGATTCCTGTCCTGGAAAACATATGAAAGAGTTCCCGTGCAATATTTTTAGACGCCATATTTCTTAAAGGGACAGCCTCGGGGTACCGGGTTGCATAATCAAGTACCACTAGTATGTATTGGTGTCCCCTGGCTGATTTTACAATAGGACCCACCAAGTCCATCGCTACCCTTTCAAATGGCATCTCTATTACCGGCAGCGGGACTAATGGACTGCGGAAGTGAGACACCGGAGCATTTATCTGACACGTGGGGCAGGTTTTGCAATAATCCTCCACCTCCCGATAAACCCCTGGCCAGTAAAACCTCTGGAGGATTCTTTCCTGGGTCTTGTCGATCCCCAGGTGCCCACCCAGCACGTGGTTATGTGACAAACCTAGCACCATACTTCTATATGGCTTAGGTACTAGAAGCTGACTCACGGCCTCTCCCTTTACTTTAGTGACCCATATATCAGGTCATTGTTCATGGCAAAATGGGGAAATTTTTCATCAGAGCCGGGCTCTTGTGGGACCTCATTCAGAACAGTTATATTCTCCCTGGCATGTTTAAGAGTGGGGTCTCGCAATTGTTCACTCCCAAAATTGCCACGGGACACCGGTAGGTCAGGGACATTCTGTTCTAGAGTACCGTCATCCCCCTCCCCCAACATCACCTGTAATGGAAATTCATCTTTATCACGGTCATCATCATTATCAGTATCATCATTATTATGATTAGCATCATCATCATTATCATCATCACATAAGTTTAACGGCCCACTAGCATTGTGTTCCGCCCCTCTGAGCCGCGCAACCTCAGTAGGAGCCCCATCACACTGTCCCGTAGAACCGTTTTTTCTCCAAAGGTCCCAAAACAGGGGAAAGTCACGACCCAATATGGCAGGGTGCATCAGGTTCTTCACTACCCCCACTTCATACGAAATCTCCCCGAGTTTTGTGACGAAGTCCATGGAAGTTACCGGGTAGACTTTGATGTCTCCATGTATGCACACCACGCTCAGGTGTTTATCGGGGATGAAGTCCCTATCAGCCATGCTGGCATGTACCAGAGTCACTCGACTCCCTGAGTCTAGGAGAGCCTGTACTGGGCAGCCATTTATAACCACCTGAGACAGTTATTGGCCAGTCTCCTCGACTGGGGTGGCCACGCACACGGGTTCCGCGAGGAAAGAGAGGGACTGTCCAGCGTCACAGTCCATAGGTTCCCCCACTAGTGGACAGTTGGCTGAAATATGACCCCGTTCACGGCATCTCCAACACTGTCTCAGGTCTGGGAGTTCAGACGGGGAGACCTTTCTAGGCCTGGGGTCTCCTGACAGGGAAGTATCACTCTTTCGCTCACACATGTCCCCCCGGGCCTGAACCGGTCGGTCAGCAGCCCCCCTTGCCCAACAACTGGAACTCTCTTACCGGGAGATGACGGAGGCCGGGTACTCCGAACTGATGATCGCTCGGACGGCTGGTCACGAAGATAGTCTTTGGTGGCGAAGTACCTTTTTATCAAGCTGACCAGTTGATCGGCATCTTTGGGATCTCCCTGTCCGACCCAGAGCTGTACCTCAGGGGGAAGGGCCCAGATGTACCGGTCCAGCACTACCTTTTCGACCATTTGAGCAGGGGTGCTGACGTCAGGTTCCAGCCACTTCTTTACTAAAGAAATCAAGTCATACATTTGTGAGCGAGCAGGCTTGTCTCGACTGTATCTCCAGTTATGGACTCTCCTGGCACGGACTGCACTCGTCACCCCCAGGCGGGCAAGGATCTCCGCTTTCAGCTTAGTATAGTCTTTGCTGTCCTGCTCGCTGAGGTCAAAATAGGCTTTTTGGGGTTCCCCAGTCAGATAGGGCGCGACCACCATGGCCCATTCAGATGGTGGCAGATTCTCCTTCTCTGCCAGTCTCTCAAATATAGCTAGATATGCCTCCACATCGTCATGAGGTGTCATCTTTTGCAGAGTCTGTTTTACCGCCTTCTTTACAGCGGATAATGCCGGTGACCCGTCGTCCTCACTCGGGGACGAGGTGCTGAGAGTTTTTTATAGTGCTGCAATCTGCTCCAATAATAACCGGTTAGTCTCCTGCTGCTGCATGCTCTGTGGCTTGCTGCATGCTCTGCTGGCTCTGCAGGTGTTGCTGCTGCATGCACTGCAGGGCCTGCTGCATGCTCTGCTGGCTCTGTAGGTGTTGCTGCTGCATGCTCTGTTGGGCCTGGACCAGGTGCTTCACGAGCTCCTCCATACTGCCGGACTTCTTGGGCTGGCTGACAGCCTTCACCCAAGACATATACACTCCACAGTCCTCTCCACAACAAGTTCAGTTTTGCGGTGCAGACACTTTTTTTTTTTTTTTTGTTGCTTCAGCCACTGTGCTGCCCCAGCATTCTTCACCAATTGTAAGCTCTCAGGGGATCTAGCTCTGGGATCGCCATCCTGGTAGACGGAGTGGCACAGAAACAGTTCATTCACAGACAGCAGTTCTGGTGTAACTGGTCGCAACCAGCTTTATTGTAAGTCCACAGCAAACAACAGGTGATAAAAACAACTCATAAACGGAAATCCTAAGCCTCTCCGGCTACTTACTACACATAGATAATTTCCCTTTCTATCAGGGACCAGACTCTAACAGCCTGGCCCAAAATAACACATATAATCAGTAGTTACCATCGTGAGGTTCGCAGGAGACTCCAACAACGTCTGAAGTCAGATCCAGACTGAGAGCCCCGTCTGTACTTCCCAAGCAGCTACTTCTGGCTGTCTCATTAAGCAGCTGTGTTCACTCAGGGTTGAACTGCAAGCCTGTCCCGGATGGGAATGGAGTGAACACCGTACTGCCAACCTATCTTCCTTATGCGCCCCAGCTAAGAAACCTGGGCGAGATATACACCCCGTCCAGTACGCACCCCTTCACTGTCTCACAATATATATATACACAGTACAGACCAAAAGTTTGGACGCACCTTCTCATACAAAGATTTTTCTGTATTTTCTTGACAA